>ML688963.1:34693-47498 GCA_007922175.1 Pelusios castaneus
TCTGCTGGGAAGATAATACAGCAGTGCACAGGCAATCCAGGAAGTTTTTGGAGAATATTGAGGACAACTTCCTAGTACAAATGCTGGAGGAACCAACTAGGGGCCTTGCACCTCTAGACCTATTGCTCACAAACAGAGAATGGAATGGAGAGGAGAGCAGCCCTCAGTGATGGAAAGTCAGATTAGGGAACATTTAAAGAAATTGGATGTGCACAAGTCCATGGGGCCGGATGAACTGCGTCCGAGGGTGCTCAGGGAGTTGGCGGAAGTGATTGCAGAGCCGCTGGCCATTACCTTTGAGACCTCGGGGTGAACGGGGGGAGGTCCCAGAGGATTGGAAAAAGGCAAATATAGTACCTCTCTTCAAGAAAGGAAAAAAGGAGGATCCGGGGAACTACAGACCGGTCAGCCTCACCTCAATCCCTGGGAAAATCATGGAGCAGGTCCTCAAAGAATCCATCCTGAAACACTTGGAGGAAAATAGAGTGATCAGGAACAGTCAACATGGATTCACCAAGGGCAAATTGTGCCTGACCAACCTGATTTCCTTCTATGATGAGATGACTGGATTTGTGGATGAGGGAAGAGCCGTTGACGTGGTATACCTTGACTTTAGCAAGGCTTTTGATACGGTTTCCCACAGCATTCTCGTCGACAAGTTAAGGAAGTATGGGTTGGACGAGTGGACCGTAAGGTGGATCGAAAACTGGCTAGATCAACGGGCTCAGCAGGTAGGAATCAACGGCTCGATGTCTGGTTGGCAACCGGTAACGACTGGAGTGCCCCAGGGGTCGGTCCTGGGGCCGGTTCTATTCAACATCTTCATTAATGATCTTGATGATGGAATAGACTGCGTGCTTAGTAAGTTCGCGGATGACACCAAGTTGGGGGGAATGGTAGATACTCTGGAGGGCAGGGACAGGATCCAGGGAGACTTGGACAAATTGGAACACTGGGCCGAACGAAACCTCATGAGGTTCAACAAAGACAAATGCAAAGTCCTGCACTTAGGACGAAAAAATCCCATGCACTGCTACAGGCTGGGGACCGATCGGCTAAGTAGCAGCACTGTAGAAAAGGACCTGGGGGTTATGGTGGACGGGAAGATGAATATGAGCCAACAGTGTGCCCTTGTTGCCAAAAAGGCCAATGGCATATTAGGCTGCATCAGTAGGAGTATTGCCAGCAGATCGAGGGCTGTGATAATTCCCCTCTATTCGACACTGGTCAGGCCGCATCTGGAATACTGTGTCCAGTTTTGGGTTCCCCACTACCGAAAGGATGTGGACAAATTAGAAAGAGCCCAGCGGAGGGCAACAAAAATGATTAGGGGGCTGGAGAACATGACTTATGAGGAGAGACTGAAGGAACCAGGCTAATTTAGTCTACAGAAGAGAAGACTGAGGGGAGATTTGATAGCAACCTTCAACTACTTGAAGGGGTGCGCCAAAGAAGAGGGAGGTAGGCTGTTCTCGATGGTAACAGAGGGCAGAACAAGGAGCAATGGTTTCAAATTACAGCTGGGGAGGTCAAGGTTGGATATTAGGAAAAACTTTCTCACTAGGAGGGTGGTGAAGCATTGGAATGGGTTACCTAGGGAGGTGGTAGAATCTCCATCTTTGGAGATTTTTAAGGCCTGGTTAGACAAAGCCCTGGCTGGGGTGATTTAGTGGGAGTGGTCCTGCTTTTTAGCAGGGGGTTGGACTAGATGACCTCGTGAGGTCCCTTCCAACCCTATTGTTCTATGATTCTATGATTTAACTATTCATGCTAATCTGTTCCACCTCATATTTAGCTCTGACACAGTGGCCAAATCTACACTGATGGTGACAAATTTGCTACAACAGTTCAATCTCTCTAGAACAATTGAATGGGTCAGTGAAGACCCGTTCAATCCATCAGGAAGTTGACCCGCTAAGTCCACCCCCTGAAAAAGAGTAGCACTGAGTCAAAGGAAGGGCATTTCCCTTTGACTCAGCACAGTGGAGCAGTGGAGGTAAGTAGGAGTTAGGCAGCTGAAGGGAGATATGCAAGTTATTTTACATAGCTTGCATATCTCCCTTTGACTGCTGCCAAAAACCTCAGAGAGTATAGACCAGGCCTGAGTGAGTTTCCCAGACCTGAAGAAGAACTCTGAGTAAGCTCACCACCAAAAGCAACTTTTTCCCCTCATCACGAAAAGTTGGTCCAATAAAAGATACTACTCTCAACCACCTTGTTTCTTTACTATCCTGGGACTGACACAGCTGTAACACCACTGCATAAAATAGCATGTAGCATTTTGGTATAAGTAGTAAAAATAAAATTAAGACACTTCATTTCAGCTTGTCACATCCTCAGTGTCCAATCTTAGAATAATATAATTCTGTCAAGGTAGATTTACTGAATTTGTGAAGAGCAAACTTTGCCTCCGTAAGCATATTTTCCAAATTCCATAGTGCAACTTTCTAACAAACATGAGAACCCACGTTCCAGTACTTCCCCAGTAAGCTCTTCACTTCACACGCAAATGGGAGGCAGAAAGGAGCAAGAAGCACTCTTATATACTTTAGTCAGTTTAATCAAAGGTTTTTAAAATGTGGAGGAATGCCCTAAATTTCACTTTGTCTCTTAACTTTCATCTGAGAACACAGACTCAGATTCTAGAATACAAACTAAAATAGCACAAGAGAAAAATATGGAAAAGAAAGCAAGAAATATAAGAAGGGAAGAAGCAAAGAGACGCCTATAGTAGTTATACACAAAATAGCTATAAGATAAATTTAATATGAGGGAGACAACTTCTGCTAACATATTGTGTTACTCCATATATTACAAAAACATTTAAAAATTGGTAACTTTCCCCAGATATTTGGATAAATTAAAAATGAAAACAAACCAAACAGCTCTTTTGCCTTTACAGACATGATCTGTAGCCGGATATTACGAGTATTCAGCGGAGTCATGATCAACTACTGCACTTCTCTATATCAAAAATACCATTGCTTTTAGCTATGCTAGTAGAGGGTATAAATTGGCGCCAGACTGTCTGGACTTCTGAGCTAGATTGAGCCATCCACTGGAATGTCTCTGAGGAGACTAAGTAAAAATATCTCAGCAGAACCAATATTTATGTTTTGGATGAGGAAAGAATCACGATAGGGTCCAGATGAAGTCCAACAACCTTAGTTTAACTAGTGGCAGCAAAATGTTCAGTATCACCGGGAAGAACAGGTGTTGGGAAGAAATGCTCACAGAATCATTTTATTTATTGTATTCAAATACGGTTTAAAACAAGCTATTTTATCTCAGTTTCTCTAGTTACATATAAATCAGCATAAATTAAATCCTTTTTAACAACTTGATGACCAATGGTGTGAGAATACACCTGTAAAGGGCAGTATTGTTGAACTTTTTAGGAATAGCACTGTCCTCTGGAAAACGTTTGCCTCACAAGCAGAAAGGTTCGAATTAAAGGTTAATGTTGCTGGCTTAATGGAATCCTTAGTGTCAAGTGGGAGCTCAGGTTTAAGTCCAGCTCTCTCTCTTTGTGGAGATTCATTCTTGGAAGGGTGTTACGGAGGCTGGAGAGGAGGTAGAGAGAGTGCTGTGGATGAATTTCCTGTGGAGTTCCTGTCTGTCTCTTCTTGGATAAAGTATGGGGTTAACAACAAGAGAGTATAAGGAGAGCAAAAGGAGAGGTCCTGGGGAATCTGACAGAAATACAGAAAGCAATCAGTGCAGCTGAATGTTGGGGTTTTTTTGTTTGGTTGGTTGGTTTTTTTGAGTGGGTCAGTGTTGGTAAAAGTGCCAGCTTGGAGACGGAAATACTCTACTTAGCCTGTGAGCAATAGCCTCAGTGGTAATAAGATCCTTGTTCCTTCAAGCTAATGTGACTCAACTCTGACATGGAGGGACAACCACAGAATAAGAGGACAGCATGGTCTTCATGGGCCATTCTCTATTTTTGGGCTCTCTGTAGGGACTGTCATCAGAGGGTGATCATCAAGTGTTAATACTGGTGGTGATTTCTGTGGTGTTGGCGTTTGTGCTTTAAGAGCCCATTAACTTGTTATCACATGTCATCAAAACACGTGCCAAGTTTCAATCACAAAAAAGGCTGACCAAATTTGAACCAATTAACAAAGGTAAAAGGTACCATATCCAATCACCTATCCCCTGAGCCTCTTGTACACTGAATAAAAATAAAAGGAGATATTAACTGGCAACAACTAGAAGAGATGTAGATGGATAAGAAAAATTAGAAAATTGTAGGAAATCCCCAATACGTTTTGGCACTAGATTATACCTGACTAAAAAATTGTCACAGTACTTCTCTACCTGACTAAAAAAGTTGGTTGACTCTTACACTTCAACATAGAGCAGAATTTTTACTTTTCTCTTAATATATACTGAAGGGTTTGGTCTGTTGAATTGTACGCTCACATTTGGCACTTATTTTTAAAGCTGTCTAAAACATCCTCCTGTATTCTCTCTGACACACACTCAAGTTTGGAGAGCTAAGACTTTGCCTTTCCAGGCATTGCAGAATAAAGTCTTTTTTTTTTTTTAAACCAGCCTGAACTTTGACTTATAGTATTTTCGGAGCATCTTTGCCCTTTGGATTGACCTTAGCGAAATAAATGATTGCATCAAGCTGGAAATGCTAACACTGTGAAACTCCTAAATACAGCTTAATCAGCTCCAAAGCAGTGTGAATCACTGGAATATAGTGGAACAAAGAATACACACTGTTAATAAGAGAACAGCAATGTACCTCATAAAATTTAACAGATGATGACAGTCTCCTAACACATGTCCTGTCACATCAACAAATCCTTATTTAAGAGTTTAGCATTGTAGAAAACTATATGTGCCAGCTGGTGCTCAGCTGCGAAAACCATCATCAGCCACACAGCTCATAACATAACAGCTCAGATGCCAATGATCATAATTTGCTACTGCAGTAAATAATTAAAAATAGAAGTGGATTAATTTTATGGTGCATGAAGAGCATCAACAAATGAGAGGAGCAAATAAATGACGGCTGTTGCTTGGAAGGAGGGAGCCCAGTGACCTTACAAGCTGAGAGACAGGCATATTTGGATAATTATTTTATGTTAACTATGATTTTTAAAAATCAGACAAAACCACTTAATTGTGAATTTTTGGCTTTATAATTGGTATTGTGTAGCTCAGGGGTCGGGAACCCCCGGTACGTGGGCCAAAGCTAGCATGTGTGCCTATTCTCAGCGGCACGCAGGGCTCCCAACCTTGTGGTGCCATGGCTGCTCCCCCATGCCGGCCCTGCCCCCAGTGGGGTCTGGGGCTTCAAGAGCCTTGTGCATGCACAGCTCATGTTTCTTCCTGGTCCCTCTCCCCAGCTGGGAGGCAGGACCAGCAGGGAAATGGAGCCACCATGCGAGCAGCTCCTGCCGGCCCTGCCCCTGGCACTTGCTGGCTCTGTCCATGGCACTTGCTGAAGGTTGGGGGGAGGCACGGCTGGCATGGGGTCAGCAAAGGTTGCTGACCGCTGGTGTCACTCTTTACTGACCAAACTGAGACATCAAAGCCTCTCTCACTTCAGGGGAGAGAACTTCAAGCTACTCTTTCAGTTGGCTCCCTCCTATGAAGAAGCAATTTGCTATATATTTTAGTAAAACATTTGCAGTCTTGCTCATAATGTTAAAACATCTTCATTTAATCTCGCACAGCCTGTTCATTCTATGATTCATATTTTTATTACATCCATCCAGGACAGTTTATTTAGTTCTGCCGCAGTGCAGAGGGCTGGACCAGATGACTTAATGAAGGTCCTTCCAGTCCTACATTTCATATAGAAATCCAGAATGAAGCCAGGATCACATTTTGCTGCAAACCATCTAGTAAAGTCAGCATCTGCCCTGCAAAGCTTGTAGCCTAAGATTCAGATCATACAATTTGACAATACATTAACAAATATGCAATCTGATCCTGTCTTTCCCCCGTTGCCTTTCTAAATGGTCTTCATCTGATCGAGGGATGTGATAATTCCCCTCTATTCGGCACTGGTGAGGCTGCATCTGGAATACTGTGTCCAGTTTTGTGCTCCCCACTACAGAAAGGATGTGGACAAATTAGAAAGAGTCCAGCAGAGGGCAACGAAAATGATTAGGGGGCTGGGGCACATGACTTATGAGGAGAGACTGAAGGAACTTGGCTTATTTAGTCTACAGAAGAGAAGACTGAGGGGAGATTTGATAGCAACCTTCAACTACTTGAAGGGGTGCGCCAAAAAGGAGGGAGCTAGGCTGTTCTCGGTGGTAGCAGAGGACAGAACAAGGAGCGATGGTTTCAAATTACAGCTGGGGAGGTGTAGCATTGGAATGGGCTACCTAGGGAGGTGGTGGAATCTCCATCTTTGGAGATATTTAAGGCCCGGTTAGACAAAGCCCTGGCTGGGGTGATTTAGTGGGAGTGGTCCTGCTTTTTAGCAGGGTGTTGGACTAGATGACCTCGTGAGGTCCCTTCCATCCCTATTCTTCTATGATTCTATGATCTAGGCCTTCCCATATAACCTCTCCTAGCACTCTCTTGCAATGAATGTCACTATCATTTGTGGTGGCTCTCTACTAATGAATGTTACTCCACCTTTCTCTTCTCTGTTAGGCTATAGCCAGTGGAAAAGAAGGATGAATTTTTAATCTGCTGGTCCCTCTATAACTCTACTGCCCTTGCATGAAAATAGCTTGCCAATCTGACTATGACACTGAGTTAAGTCAGCTCTCTACTCTGTGCTGCATTTCCATTCACAGCCATAATGACAATAGAGCAGTAAAGGACTAAAAGATAGTTTTTGAAAGGTTTTTGTTTCCCCCCGATCAGTCACACCAAGAAATAGGGCAAAGAGAAAGACAAAAGATAGGAGGTCTGTGTTTAGAGGGGGAATATATCAGAGAGAGGGCTGGGGGAGTGGGGTGTGTGTGTGTGTCTGTCTGTACATTCAGAATGGATAGTAGAATAAAGGTGAAATCTTGGAAAATTGTCCATTTAAATACTAGTAAAATCCCAGAATTTCATATTCTGAAAATACAATTTGACCACTCTGTTCACCATAAAATGCTCTTCCTCATTACAGCAGCATTATACTCAACACTTGCTAACATTTATAAAACCTTGAAAAAACTTACTGAGAGATTCTTCTCTCTTATTTTGTCTTGTGTTTTCTCTTTGCGGAAAAATTGTTTTATTAAACAACAGCATACTTGAAATGTAGAGGAAAAACATTCATAAACAGCTGAGAATCAGGACAGAGTTTAAAGTGATGCTCCCAATACTAGCAGACAATACAGGGGGAAATGTAGGAACAACTGTTGTGATTCTTATGATTCTATACCACCTGGGGATTTCCCTAGGATAAGGGAATTTTCCACAGGCTATTTAAACTGGCTTTAAGCCAACTTTGTGCCACTGGAGTAATACAGTCACAAGAAAAGATCATTATTTCAAAAAAAACATCTTGGGCGTTGAAGTATAACTAATATATGAGGTACCTATTTGCCCCCGTTACCATATCATTGGTACACCTCACCCTTACAATACCTCTGCAAGTTACAGATGGTGATCTAAGGTATGCAGAGGCAAAGTGATGTGACCAAGGTCACACACAGGAAGAATGTGGCATGGCAGGGACTTGTACCACAGTCTCCCTAGCTTTAGTCTAGTGCCCCAACCACTGAAACATTTTTCCTTCCTTCTTCTATATAAAGAGAGAATATATGCAGCAACATACAAAATATTAGACAGACATTTACTACATATGAGGCTGAAAGATATATCATCATCCTAAATATGCTTTACCATAAAACTAGGAAAATAACTACTCTAGAAAGGAAAATGTCTGCCATTTTTTAATTTACTCTTGGAATGACTCTGTATTCCTGTGCTTTTTATTTTACTATGTCTACCCTGTATGAAAAGAGGATTCTGTTTATTTAAAATATCCTCTATCTTGCTTCATCACTTGAAAACTTCTTCACTTGAAGGCTTGGATCCTGATTCTAATCTCAGTAGCATAACTCAATTAATTTCACGTTCACTTGATTTATTCCAATCTGTGGAAATAAATTGATAATTTCTATCTGATATCACAACCAGTAACTAGTTATTATTATATATTCTGGCTTTTGGTGGAGAATAAATTGCAGAAGTAGATGTGCTTTTATAAATCAATGGTTCTGTTTTCACCTACATAGCCCTACAGATAAGGGAAAAAAGGAGAAAAAAACAAAAACAAAAACCAACCAACCAACTAAACAAACAAACAAAAAGAAGAAGACAACCAAGAGAGAGAAGATATCTCTGCACAATTGTCTCTAGAATAATTTCCAAAGCTGTTGAGAAAGGTTTGATGGCTTTGTAAGGTGTGTCTATTTAAAAAGCTTTTGCACCAACCATGATACATAATTTCTTAATTTTTTTATAACCGAAATGAAGAAAAAAATTGTATCAGAATACTTATACTATCCAAAGGGTTACAGACATGCTTGGATTAAAATTACAAGTAACTGAATCATTGGGCCAGATACAGCAACTCCCATGGAGGTCTGTGTGCCACATTCCATAGTGACATAAATGATGCAAGTTGCATGTTTGGTTTGATTCTTCTCTCACAGAGGTAAGAACCAAGAGCAATTCTGGAATTTACTTTTGTAAAAATAGCATTGGACGAGTGTGTACAGTGCTATAAATGGCAAAACAGTGTAACATGTACTGATGTGGCATCGGGAAGGTGTAAAATGAGTTGTATATGTAGTAGAGCTGAATAGCTAACCTTATTTTAGCACTCCAAAACTGTCATGGAAATTCATCAGCTTAGGCAAAAATCTGCTAGCCCAGCCTTTTCATAAATACCCAGAGAAAAAGATCTGTGCCTCCAAACACACATACCCATGCATGCACACACACATATACAAGTATTGCACACACTCCTGCAAAACCAAACTCTCTTTCCTTCTTTTTTTATATTAACAGAAACATGCTTTCACACCAAACATTCCTCTTCTCTCTCGCTCTCTCACACAGAGCCCCACACCTGATTCTCCTACACACCACATAATCACAGCACCCTGAAATTCATGGGCTTCTCTATCTTCCCAGCTGCCATTCCCTCCCCTCGCCCTGACCCAAATCATCAGCATTCATTCTGCCACCAGACCTGCTAGGTCAGTGCAGCGAAAACCCTGAGAAAAATCTGTATAAAATTTACTTCACACAAGTTTTGAAGCCTCAAAGCAGGAGCCCTACTACACAACTTCACAGCTAATCCGGCCTCCACATTTCAGTCTTCCCTAGTCAATTCTCCTCCTCCTCCAATCATTTGCATTCATTTTCCTGTCTCCTGGTTCATTAATGGTGTTCCTCCTTTTAGTAGTTCATTGGTCCCCCACCCAAAATCAGTCCTCCTTCTCCCCCTCAATGTCCTATCTCCTTCAAGCTCCTCAATCCTCCTCTTCCTCCACACCCACACATCCCTTCCCTTTCCCCACTAGTTCCTCAGATACTGGCTGAAAAATGTTCCTTGCTCAGTAGGCAAGGAAATTCCTTTTACTACTATGTCTGAGTTGCTTGCCCCTTTCTCTCTCTCTCTTTCTCTCCTCCCACTGCTGTCTGCGCTTTGTTCCTTGTTTCTTCTCCAGTCACCTTTGGATTTCTCAATAGTGGAATGGGGAGGAGTTGTGTACAATAAAAGTAATAACTGATTGGCAGCAGAATGTGTTTCAGTCAGTGGCCTTGACCAAATCACCAGCCAGCCAAGAATACCGGAAACTCATAAAGAAGGTTGAAGAGTCAAGAGAATATGAAAAAAACAGAGAATGCACCCTAGAATTTAGGCAGGTCTGCTTCCCACTCATTTACTATGATTTAACATTTTCCTTTCACAGAATCATAAAATCTTAGGGCTGGAAGGGACCTCATGAGGTCATCTAGTCCAACCCCCTGCTAAAAGCAAGACTACTCCCACTAAAATCATCCCAGGCAGGGATCTTAAATAACTCCAAACATGGGAGAGTCCACCACCTCCCTAGGCAACCCATTCCAATGCTTCACTACCCTCCTAGTGAGAAAGTTTCTCTTAATATCCAACCTCGATCTCCCCAGCTGTAACTTAAAACCATTGCTCCTTGTTCTGTCCTCTTTTACTACCGAGAACAGCCTAGCTCCCTCCTCTTTGGAGCAGCCCTTCAAGTAGTTGAAGGTTGCTATCAAATCCCCCCTCAGTCTTCTCTTTTGCAGACTAAATAAGCCTAGTTCCTTCAGTCTCTCCTCGTAAGTCATGTGTCCCAGGCCCCTAACCATTTTCATTGCCCTCCGCTGGAGTCTTTCTAATTTGTCCACATCCGTTCTGGGGAGCCCAAAACTGGACACCATATTCCAGATGTGGCCTCACCAGTGCCGAATAGAGGGGAATAATCACATCCCTCGATCTGCTGGCAACACTCCTACTGATTTCCCTGCAAATTCATCAGTTCTGTTTTCTTTTTCATTGTACACTTTCATGCCCTTTCCTCCACCCTGCTTCCAAATTCATCAGTTATTTCCCTTTTCCCACCAAATCTATTACCCATTTGCAACAGCTTTTCAAAGCTGCACCAGAAACCTCAGCACCTTTCCCTCAGTGAGGCTTCCTCATTACAGCTGTCGCAGCTACCTCAGCAACTCTACCTCTGTTGGGCCTCACTTCATACCTAAGGGTCTTGTCTCTCCCTTTGCTGCTCCATTTGGGCAAATCACAACTTCTGTACCTCAGTTTCCCAATCTGTCAAATGGAGTTAACACTATTCACCTCCTTTCTTCACAGGGGAATATGTTAATTATGTTTTGTAATGCACACAGAAGATGAAAAGCATAGTAAAAATGCCAAGGGTTTTCATCAGTCTAAATCTACTGTTGAATTCATGAATCACATACCTTGCCATATTTTTGTGCATAGGATCCTGTAAGCAGCGAATGAAAAACGATGATAGTTTCATCCAAATCCCATACAAATACACGCTGAAAATAGATGTGGTGACAAAATCAGCATGTGATCAGGAAATAATATTTATGATCCAAAAATCAAAGCAATCATGTCCTGTGCTTTAAATAAGCCCTTAAATGGGCAGTTTATGCGGGAAGTCAGCAACAACATTGTACCTTAAAATCTATAAAAAACATAGGGGGCATTATGCTTTTCAAATGCTTTCCAAACTTTTAAATTGATTTACAACCTCTGCAAGATTTCAATTATGTCACATACTACAGAATCTTTTACTGGTCCAATAAAAGATATTATCTCCACCTTGTCTCTCTAACATACTACTGATGTCACTATATTTTGGGTCAATGACTTTGCTGTAAATAGCTATTAACTCACGGATAAATTCTGTTCTCTCAGATTCTTATTTGTAGCTCACATTGATTTCAATGAGACTGTTCCTCCAGTACAGATAACTCCTCTTGCTGCTAGTTCTATATGTCAGGAATGCTACATGCCATAATAATTCACACAGAATAGGGAATTTAAAGTATATTTTTTGACAAAATATCTTATTTGAAATATTTTTTTCGTTTGTCAAGAAAATTTCATAGTGTTGGTAAGAGGCTGTTGTTTCACTTTCACTGGTAAATTTCAGGAAAAAATAAAAAATAAAAGGAAATCTTCCCATAAATGTAAAAAAATTACATCCACTTAATATAAAAAAAATAGTTTGTGGAAAAATTCAGACAGATTGACCCAAATCAGGATAAAATTCCTTACCCTCTGAATAAAAAGCTATCACATCTAAGATTGATGTACTACAAGTCAACCTGGTCCCTACAGTAGAAATGAAGGGGCAGCAACAGACAAATGATAACAAAGTTGTCTTCTCGAGATATGTGGAGATATGCACTACATCAGGGGTAGACAAAATTAGCTTACAGCTAGGCACCAGCAATTTTACTTTTGGTTTTCAAAAGGTGTTCCTCCATTACATTTCTTCAGTGGAGCTAGGTAACAGGCTACTAAAACTAGTTGCCATGGCAAACAGAAACATTGATTTGTTGAGGCCTGCATTACATGCATAGGGGATGGGGCAATCTAATGATGCTAGGACTCAGTGCCAATAACACAGTCGGAGGAGGCACATCACATAAACATGCAGAATACTTCTCTGATTTTAGTGCAGGAATATACCACGCATGCAGCGAGTGTTCTTCTGTAACATTATGGTAGAACATTGCTAACACAAGGGTAACAAGAATATAATCACTCTGCTAGGAGTACACTTGTGCTTTAAAACATTACCTTGTACATTTGGCAGATATAGTTCTTTAGTCAGGGCTTGATCTCTCAAATAGTGGTGCATAGAACTATTGAAGTCAGTGACACTACTTACTGGCATAAAGTTGAATTTTTTAAGTGTTTGCAAGATCAGAGCCAAATACATATTTATGCATTCCTTTTTGTAATGTATATTTTTACATTGAATGTGTAGATAATTGGATCAATACATTTGAATTTTTCTTTTAAAAAAAAGTTAAACAATACACAAATAAAAATTAATCAGAAAAGATCTGAACAAAGAAACCTTACATTGTTTTGCAGATCTATTCCACATTACAGTTAGAAAATTCATGGATGTATCATATTTATACTGTTATCTCATGTTATTTCATGTATAAAGGATGAATATCCCATATTGTATAAATTTAAAGTAACCATTAGAAATCTAATTCCAAAGGGGTAGCCGTGTTAGTCTATTGTAGAAAGACAACAAAGTCTTGTGGCACTTTTAAAGACTAACAGATTTATTAATCGCATGAG
>VOCT01109596.1:0-24438 GCA_007922175.1 Pelusios castaneus
TGGTCTAAGGTCCAGTGCACCCCTTCTGCATTCAGGGAGGGACTAGTCCAAAACTCCGTAAAGGGAATGAGAATCTTTCCATAGATTTCAATACGTTTTGGATCAGGTCCACACCACAGAAATCGTATAGTATATTATGAATGAAGCTGTGTGCCCTGGACAAATAAAGCTTACATAACACTGGACAGAGACCTTGGAGGTCTGAGGTCTTTTACTGTCTTTCTCAGACTTTGTATGTGACCAGGAATGAGATACTTAATCTCTCTGTACCACAGTCTCAATTTTGTAAAATGAGGATAATACTTCTTGACTTTGCAGGGATGTTGGAAGGATCAATTCATTAACCATTGTGAGGAGCTCACCCAGTAATGTAAGGAGCACCATAAAAAAGTCTACAAAAAAAGAAAAGCAATCCTTATCTACATCAGTGTTTGGATGGTGTGCAGTATAGGAAGCAGGCATGGAGATACAGGTGAATGATGGGGAAAAAAGAAAAACTGAACAGTTGCCTCATTCACAGAGCACTCTCCCTGTCATGCATCGAATAAGATAGTGTCCTGTAAAAATAATTGTGTGTGTGATTATATAATAAAATACTGCAAAGTTTTTCACCTTGATGCAGGTCTGTACCTGATTGACTATTCAGGCCAGGGAGAGATTCCTGTAGCTGATAGGTTGATGATGATGAAGAGGTGCCATCAGCTGTGTTGTTTGAGGTCATATATGCTCCATATGTTGATGCTGAATAATACTGTGCATACTGGTTTTGGCCAAAAGCTGCATAGGATGGATAATCCTGGAAAAGTAAAGACTGTTTATCAGGTGAACTGATTTTTTTATCATGTATTTTTAAATAAAAAGGTTGATCAGGTTTTCTTATGAACATTGTAGTCTTTGATTTTATATTAAAGGACACAGGCCCTATAAAATACTCAACCATAACAGTACTGTTTTAACCTAAATAGGTTATGCCAGCATTTCCCAAACTAATTTGGCCACGGAACACTTTTGGGTTTGGAATATAGTGACGGAACACATACATGCTGGTCTGATGGGGGGGAGGTCATACCGAGAAACTGCTGCACACATTACTCAAAAGTTGATTTAAAAAAGTTAGAAGGAAAAATATCACTAGCATCAAATTTTTTTCATGGAACACCTATTCACATCGCATGTAACACTACTTGGGAAATGTTGGGTTATGCAATTGCCTGATTACTTAAAATTCTTGCTTTCTGTTGAACATATAAAAGTACCGATATTCATACCTGTTGTGAACTACTGAAGTTTGTAGAATTCGAGACTGAATTATTTGCATAAATAGTAGATGAAGGTGTAAAACTAGAACCTAAAGTTAAAGGAAATAATTCATTATAAGAACTTATTTGTGTATTAAAAAGAAAATCGTTCACAGTGCAATACAGACAGATCAGAAGCACAAATACAGTGGCCTGCTGAGGGTGCTCGGTACCCAGGGACCAAGCCCATATTTGTACCCTCCCCCTCGTGCCTCATGGCCCCCCTCCCAACAGGTCAGGAGCGGTCCCGGCCCCCTCCCTCCCAGCTGCCCCCAGGAGAGGGTGTGAGGCTGCAGCAGCCCCCAGTCCAGCTTCTGCCTCCCCTCCCCACCTGAGGAAGAAAAGAAGCAGGATTGGCTCTTCACCACACACAGCGGGCCACTGAGGTGCGCCGCATAGCACCTCCTACATCCCCCACCCCCCAAAAACCAGCCAGGTCCCCTCAACTCTTACCCTCCACTGCTTCAGTTTGGCCCCAAATGTGACAGGGCAACCCCGACTACCCCCGAGTGAGGAGAGGAGGGGATGTTACAACATGTGGGGGGTGCTGAGGGATGCCTCTTGGCATCCCTGTGAAGGGCCAGCCCAGCCTGGCCCACCCCAACCCCTGCAGCACTTACTATCACTCCAGACCAGTGCTGGATCTGACCATGCTGGGGTCCCTTCCCCCTCTTAGGTAAAAGGAGGTCTTTAATCAAGGATCTTTCCTAGGTGAATACCTTATCCACTGGGCTAAGATTGAGGGATGTAGGCCTCCTATCCCCACTGTTTTGTGTATGCTCACCTGTAACCAGGCAAGCAAGGTAAGAGGAGGAACGGTGCCTCCCCCGCTTCTCCCCCCCCCAATTCATGCATCACCATAGGGCTTAGACAGCTGAATTCCTGGCCTGGGGTTGTAGGGCACATGCTCAGAGGCAGAAGCATGGATGCCAAGGGAACTTTTACTGCAAAAATTTAAGTCCCAAGGGAGTTTAGGCATCTAAGGCTGAGTGGGGATTTTGTGAAGCCCAGTGAGACCTCATTGTGGGATTTGGGTACCTCAAGCAGTACTAAGGTACTTAAATCCAATCCTTTCCAATCCTGAATCTACCCCCTCCTTCCTATTGATAGCAGTGGGAGTTAAGGGACTAACTTGTTTAGGCTCTTTTGAAAATCCCCCTAGGTGCCATTCTGCATTTTTAAGCCCTTAAATACTTTCGAAAATCTGGCTCTTGGTCTTTTGATAACTGTTTCTTATAAGGAAATGCACAAATCATAATGCTAAACAAAAAATGAATACCTTTCATGAAGTCTCATGATATCAGCCTGCATGTAAATTTCAATTATTTTAATGCAAGATAGGCACCTACATTTGAACATCTGAACCTAAAGACCTACTTTAGCCCTCCTCTCACAGAAAAATTCCTCACTCCCAAGAAGTGCCACTGAAATGAAAGAGGGAAAATGACGAAGGTAGTTGCTGACCTGGCATTTGATAAGAATATGGTGTTTGGCCTGGCTGTGGTGTGGAAAACCCTGGACTGTAACTGAGGCACCCACTCTGGAGTGGTGACTGCGATTGTGAAAGCCCGCTCTCTGTCTTGATGCCTGGCAACATTACACCCAAATCTGTGAAAGAAATTAATATTCACTTGATTATTTCAAACCTTTTATTTTTTGCAGATGGGGAGAAAAGTAAAGAATTTTCCTGTTGACAATCAATCTTACTTCTAACTAAGAAGGCTTAACAATGAAAGGTAAAATACCGTAAGTAGGTAAGCTGTACGGCTGTCCTGTCTGTGAATAGGCTGTATAGACTGCTGGTTGCTGCATTCCTGAATACTGGGTCTGTCCGGAATAGGCAGACATTGTTTGAGCTGCTGGTGTAGAAAGAATGTGTGGATAGGGCCTAAATATCAGGAAAAATAGCATTACTGTGGCAACAAATACTTGCATTCTGATTCAAGCAATAAATAAAATGTTTCAAGAAGTCTAAAACCAGTTTCTTTTTCTTACTCTTACAGAAGAATTACTCCTCTGGAATCCAGTCTAATCTTACTGCAGTAAATGGAGAGACTCACTGGGGCATAGTCTTTGGTGCAGTGTGGATTTTTTTTCCATACAATCAGCATAATATAATCTTAAAGCTGCTTTATCCAACCCCAGGTGAATCATCCTACTGTCAGCATAGCCCTATATAGTTGTTCCCCCGCCCCCCCACTTGGGAGCAATGAGCATTTGGCATAAATCAATCAGAGAAGCCCTCAGGTTGCTCTAATCCAATGGAGAACTGGCCTAGACACAATGGCAGCAGGGTCAGGAGAGTGCAAACGTAAGTGCCAAGATACACAAATTTGTATTATGTGTAGTTCAGCTGTAGCTAAGGACCTGGCTCTCCAACTTCAATGGAGGTGGGCTGAGCCCATGAAGAGTGGCACTAAAAATACCTACAGTAATACTTTAATAACAAATGGCTCTCACCATTTGGAAAATTTGGGTTACAGGAAAAAAAATGGAAATAAAAATGATCTTTTATCTATGAATATTGAAGTTTGAATAAAGAGTGAATAAAATCAGGTTTAAAATATTTTACATTTTAGAATTACAAAATGTATTCAGAAACATTTGTCTTAGAATATTTAATAAGTTAAATAAGATTTTATGGACCAAGGACTGAGTAAACACACACTGAAGAATTATCGTAACTGAAGCCTGGCCATTAAAAGCTATGATTAAATATCAAATACTAATTTCTTTTGCTTTTTTTTTTCTAATTACTTCAGCACAGTTGGCAGCCATCGTAATCAGAGAAGGATTACTATTTAATTTAGATGCCAAAATTTATTACAATAAATGAAAAATTCAATGAGAGCTTATAATATATTTGGACAAGAATATCTGATGCACTGTTAAGCAAATCCCTTTGGAAGTGAAATAAGAAAGACTACACTTAATTCATTTGTTGTAGTTGCCTGAAGAAGAGCTCTGTGTAAGCTCAAAAGCTTGTCTCTTTCACCCACAGAAGTTTGTTCAATAAAATATACTACCTCACCCACCTTCTCTCTCTAGTATGCATAGTTCACATATTGCCATCTTATTAAATATTTGTTAATATCACGATGTGACTACAAACGTATTAAAGCAAAGCAACTTCAAACAGCATAACCTGCTAACATTTCCAAGTTTTAATTTTAGAAACATAATGCCAAATTTTCAAACGTATCCTCTTACACCGGCCCTGTCAAATATGCAGGAGCAAACAAACCTCACATTGCAATCAGAAACATGTACGCACCAAGCCTATGTTTGAGAATTTGACCACTGGGGTTCAATGAAAGGGTTACTCACTGTGTACAGTAACTAGTGTTCTTCAAGGTGTGCCTCTTTGGGTGCTCCACTTTAGGTATCGTTGAGTCCTGCACCCTTGATTGGAGATCTTCTCTGAAGTATTCGCTTGGGCCACACTCATATGCAGTTATTGTCTTGAGGCACCGTTGGCAGGTTTTCTAGTGCGCAAGCAACCTGAACTCCTCAGTTCCTTCTCTACCATGGAGTCCTCTATCAGAACTCCAAAGCGGAGGGGAGGAGGAAAGGTAGTGGAGCACGCAAAGGGGGACACATCTTAAAGAACACCAGTTACTGCACAAGGTGAGTAATCCTTTCTTCTTCAAGGGATGTCCCCTATGGATGCTCTACTTAAGATGACTATCGAGCAGTATTGGAGAAGGAACTTCAGTGTTTATTTTGCACAGACGGCGAAACACTTAATCCTAGTGAAGCATTGTTGGCAGATGCCTGGTTGATAGCACAATGTTTTATAAAAGTATATAGTGGTGCTCATGTTGCAGCTTTGCATATATCTGTTATAGGGACATCATCCAGAAAGGCTACTGATGTGGCTATTACTCTTGTAGAATGAGATCTGGTCCCCGATGAAACTTGTAAACCCTTTTGTTCATAACATAATCAAATGCATGTTGAACTCCACTTAGATATTCCTTGACTGGAAATTGCTTTGCCTTTTGATTGTTCCACTAGTGATATGAACGTTTGTTTGATTTTTTTAAACGTCTTCGTTCTTTCCAGGTAAAAGGCTATGGCCCTTCTGATGTCCAGAACATGGAGTGTCACTTCATGCCAATTGCTGTGTGGTTTAGGAGAAAAGGTAGGTAGATGGATAGGTTGGTTAATATGGAAGTCCAACACAATGTTTTTACAAAAATTTTGGGTGTGACCTAATGGTGATTTTATCTTTGTGGAAGATAATACAGGGAGGGTAAACCATCAATATACTAATCTCACCTACTCATCTGGCTGAAGTAATAGCACCTAAAAATGAAAACTTCAGATATGTGAAGGAAGGAACATGTTGCTAGAGGCTCACATTCTGCTCTCGTTGTAATGGATCTGAGTACCAGGCTTAGATGGTGTGAGGATACGGATGATTGGAAATAATTTCTGTAGGCCTGCTAAAAATCTTTTTACCACTGGGTGAGAAATATGGTCATGCTGTTTACTTTGTTGTGGAAGACTGTGATTATTGATAAGTGAACTCTTAAGGAACTAATTGATAAACCTGAATTTTTGTAGTTGTAATATCTATTGAAGAATTATCGGGATAGAAGATGTTGCCTCGATTTGTCTTTCTTTACACCAGGTTTGGAAACTATGCCATTTCTGCAGGTAAGTCCTTCTTGCTGACAGTTTTTCTGCTGTTTATTAGTATATGCCTAACCTGCTCTGAACACTCTAACTCTTCGGGAAAGAGCGTGCTATGAGATGAAGTCTTTGTATTTCTGGGTGGTAAACCTGACCCGTGTCCTGGTAATGGAAATTGTGTCTGGGGTGAAGTGACTTCGATTTGTGCATTGATACGTTCAGGAGATCTGAGAACGACATGTGTCTTGGCCAAGTTGCTGTTATGGCTATGGCAGTTGCTCTGTTGCTCGATTTTGTGAAGAACCTTGTATATTATTGGTATGGGTGGGAACGCTTATAGTAGTCCTTTGTCCTGCTTGATTAGGAAAGCATTGCCCTTTGATTGAGATCCTATTCCTGCTCTTGAGCAGAAAAGATGACACTTGCAGTTTTGTTTTGTGGCAAACAGATTTATGAATGGATGCCCCCATAGGAGAAATATTTCCTTGAGGACTTTGTTGTTCAACTGCCAACGTGGTTGCATGCAAACTGTCTTCTTAGATTGTCTGCAATGGTGTTTTGCTTTCTGGGTAGGTGTGTTGCCAATATGTCGATGTGTTTTATACACCGTTTTTTTCAGTGACTTGCTGCATAGGGAGCCAGATCTGTCTCCATCCTGGTAATTTATGTAAAACATACATGCAACATTCTCTCTGATTATTTTATTGACTTGTTCATTATATGCAGTAAAAAGTGCCAGCAGGCACTGCGCACTGCTCCAAGTTCTAAGATGTTTATGTGAAGGTCAGTTTCTTACTCTGACCATTAACCCTCAACAGTGTGCTTCTGCATGTGTGCTCCCCATCCTAGGAGTGATGCATCTGTTGTAATCATGATGGAGGGTGGAATCTGGGAAAACTGAATTCTCGTCATCATGTTCTTTTCTTGAGTCCACCATATCAGGGACACTTTTACATTGTTTGGTATTGACAATGGTCTGCTCAGTTTGTCTGATGTGCATATTGAAGTGAGCCATACCTGGAGGCATTGCATATGTAATCATGCGTGTAGCACCACGAAAGATGTAGCTGCCATGTGACCAAGAGCTGTAGTGTGACACAAGCTGTCACAATATGAGTGCTCCTTACATAGGATATCAGGTGCGTAATAGCTCTGAACCTTGGCACTGTTAATGATGCCCTGGCTACTGTTGAATCCAAGTCCACTCTTATGAATACTAGATGCTGAGTTGGATTCAAAGTGGACTTTTCAATGTTTATTCTTAGTCCAAGTTTCTGAAATATTGTCATGGTTTGATCTGTTACATGTTTGTCTAGATTTTGAGTAGGTTTCTTTATGAGATAATAGTCCAAAAATGAGAAAAGGGATACTCCCTGCCTCTCTAAATGTGCCACCGCAACAGCAAGCACTTTGGAGAACACCCTCAGTGCTGTAGATAAGCCAAACGGTAAAACTATGTATTGGCAGTAGTTTCTTGAGACCATAAACCTTAGGAAGTGCCTGTGCAACAGATGGATAGTAATATGAAAATACACATCCTGGAGGTCGAGGGCTGAGAACCAGTCTCTTCTGTGCTATGCTGGATGATTTTTATGATCATTTTGAATTTTTGCCTTTTTACAAGTTTGTTTAATGCTCTAAAGTCTAATATGGGTCTCCATTCCCCACTCTTTTTCTGTAGTGCAAAATAATGGGAACAGAATCCCTTCCCTTTGTGCTGAGGCAGTATACGTTCTATTGCCACTATCTGTAGAAGTTGGTCTATTTCTTGCACCAACCCTTGCATGTGAGACGAGTCTCTGAAAAGAGATGGGAGAAGGGTAATGAATGGGGGGAGATGGATAGGAATGGGATGGGATATCCAAGTTTGATTATTTACAAAACCCATTTCTCTTTTGTTATTGATGACCAGATGAAATAAAATCACCTCAGGCAAAATTCGAAGTTCTCTTCTATTGAGTCTGGCACTGCACGGTGTCTGGGGCTTCTCAGACCCTTAACCACACCCACAAAACTACTGTCAGGACTGCATAGATTCAAAGGTGGTGGAGGATGTCTGTGGTGTTGTGATCTTTGCTCTTCCCTTTGGGTTTTTTCGTACTGTCTGTATTGTGGCCAGAAAGTATATCAACCTGTAACCTGTGTTGTTTCCTTTTCACTCCAGGTGTGTAGATGCCTAATGTCCTGAGGGTTGCTCTGGAATCCTTCATAGAATGCAGGACTTCATTGGCCTTCTCAGCTAAGAGTTGTGTTTTATTGTAAGGGAGTCCTCTATTTTAGTTTACAGCTCTCTAGGAAGGCCTGCGCTGTGCAGCTAAGATGCTCTCTGCTTGAAAATGGCCATGACTGTTGTCCTACCCATGGTGTCAGCCACATCTAAGGCTGCTTGTAAAGACATTTGAGCTGCAAGTTGTCCTTCTTTAATGAATTTCTTGTATTATTCTTGCTTGGATTCTGGTATATCCTTGATGAATTGTGATAGCTTCTCATAGATACTGTGGTTATAGTTTGATAGTAGTGTTAGTAGAGTCTCTCATTAATAAAGTGGAGGAAGAATATACTTTCCTGCCTAATAAATCAAGTTGTTTCCAGTCCTTATTGTGTGGCGCGGCTTTATAACTCGTCTCCTTCCATCTTTCGTTGGCTGCATCTACTACTAGAATATTTGGGGGTGGATGGGAAAATAGGAACTCCATCTCCTTATCTAGAATATAATATTTTGTATCATTCCTCTTTATTCATTGAAGATGGTTGCTGGTGTCATCCATGTCATATTAGCTGGCTCCATCAAAGCCTCAGCAATCAGGAGGGTGATTTTTTGAGGAGACTGCAATGTATAAAATCTTTAGGAGCTAACGCTGTGACTCTGTCACTTCCTTGAGAGGGGTCTCTAACTCCTGAGTGACTGTCTTGAAGAGGTCATTAAATTGTTTTGGATTGTCTGTAGCAACTGGTGCAGGTGGAAAGACTGCGTCTTCAGGTGAAGATGATGATTTGTTCGTGAGTAGGGACATCCCTTGATGTGTGTAGGATTTCTCCAATTGAGTGTTGTTTCCCTCCTGAGCTATTGAGCCTGTGGCTGATGGCTTCTCAGATTTAGCTGTGCTTCCATGGGAGCTGGAAGGTCTCCTGTATGGTTTTTGGGTGGAAGGAACAGGAATCATAGCTGTGCCACTGAATGTGGTATGGCATTGGAAAAACAAATCATGGTGGACCATAGTAAAAATATGGCCTGTGTCCTCTATAATGGGGATAGTGACTTGGCTCTACTGAAAGTCTGGTGTGTGAGGAATGCTCAGATGAGAATTGAGCCTCTTTGCGCTGCTGTCATCAGAGCTGAAGGAATGTCCTGGCAAAAATGCCTAGTCATGTGCAAGGTGTATGGAAGAACCACTGGCACTAACAGATCTTGGGGGATGAGGTAATGAAGTGGTTCGATATGAAGTCTTTTGTCCAACAGTGTCAGGGTCAGTGCTGTGGTCTCACTCAGTTCTAATAGAGCTGTCGGTGGTGAAACAGATGTCATGTCAGAAACTGATGGTGTAGTTAGTGCTTCACAAGGGAACAATGCCGCTGTTGGTGCATTGGTGAACATTGGTACCATGATCGGTATTTTGTCTGCAGTCAGCACCATGATCAGTCTTGTTCTTGGTGTAGGTGCCATAGTTTCTCTAAGCACCATACTCTTTTTGGGTGCTGTAGTGACCATTGGCAATTGGTCAGCCTGTTTATGTTTTTCTGCAGTGCCATATTAGAGGAGGACAGCTTTTTCAAGTCACTCGACTCCTGATCAGGACATTTAGAGTCCTTGGAAGGCATAGGTCGCATTGTACCCAAGGATCCTTTTGTCTCTTTTGGTATAAAATTTAGGGGAAAGTCTCGTAGGAGAATGCTTTTTCTTCATTGCAGGACTAGAAGTAGGAGATAAAGCTCTCGTTTTCAGTGGTCATTCTATAATAGGCTTCTCCGGTCTCAGGACAGACACAGGTCTGAGGAACTTTTCCAACAAGATTAATTTTAATCTCAGGTCTCTGTCCCTTCAGGTTCTCAATTTAAGGTTTTTGCAGTGTGTGCACTTTGAAGTATATGGGTTTTGCCCAAGCCCCACACACAGAGCGACTGTCTGACACGGCATTGCTTCCCCACAAGAGGTGCATCTCTTAAACCCAATGGAACCTGGCATCTTTTATTCCTACAATGTCTGCTACTCAGAGAAAATTAAATAAATTTGAAGAAAATCATTTTTCTACACAGCTAAGTAACTGACTAAAAGAGACTTAGTTCTGACTAAACTAAGCTAAATAACTAATTTTAAATGGTTTAAAGACTAGCAAAGTTGACTACTGATGAGGACTTTATCTTGGAACGTGGATGGTTAAGAAAGAAGTGAGGGGCTCGAGTCATGCACGTGCTAGAAGACCCGTCAATAGCGTCATGAAACAACAACTGTGCCTGAGCAGCCCAAGCAAATACTGCTGAGAAGATCTCCAATCAAGAACATGGGATGCAAAGACCCTTAAAAAGTGGAGCACCTACAGGAACATCACTCAAAGAAAATCTTGATGTTATCGGAGATGAGGATCAAGTCTTAAATTCTTAACTATGTAGCCATTAGTTGCTACCTTTATTTGTTTATTTATTTTTGGTGTGTTTTTGATTTATTGGAAACTTTGAACAACAGAACTTCTTGAAATCTTGGTCATTCACTATGACAGGCTAGAAAAGATGTGGTCACTAACTTGGAGGGATATATCTGCGGCGAGTACTGATGTGATGATCTTGGACTGTAGCCACTACTTGTTATTACTGAAAAACAGAAAACAAGAGTGCAATACTTACAAAAACCAAACATGGATTTAATTCACATACAAAAACTTTGCAGAGCTGAATACTAAAATATTTACATTTGTAGAGTATTTAACTAAGACAGCACAACCTTTCATCAAGCCTAAACTACAAAATTTTTAATATGGCAACTAGAAACATAACTGCCAAACAATCCATTTTTTAAAAAAAAAAACATTTTCTTCCTGTATCAGCATGCAGCACATTTTAAATTTTATTTTTATATATTGACATACATATCACACATATTTGATAGACAAGTCATGAACTTTCACTAAATGAAACTTCCTATAATATATTATAAAACTACCATTCTAAAAATCTTGTGATGTAATGTATAATCTATAAGATTGAAAAATTACAAAATCTACTTTATAAGCTTGACACTTGCAAGTTTAATTATAATTTGGAATTTGCAAAAAAAATTGTTTGAATTTTTTTTAGCAAATTTAGTGATCATGAAAGATATCAAATTGGCAGCCCTTGAAAATTTTTTACCTATTTATCTTCAGATCAGTTAGAGCAAGACATTGGCAATATTTTTATTTGCAATGTAAGTAAAACAAATCCCAGTTCAATCCCCATCAACCTTATTTATGCCTATACTATCAGCAGCTGTATTCTTCCAAAAAAAGCTTACAGAACGATAGTCATATCCTATTAAAATTTCAATCAAAAACAGCACCCAAATTGGACTAATTCCAAGAATTTGGAAGTTTCACTTTCCTTTAACCATCTGTCTTGACTAAGACAGATGTATTCCAAATATATGTACTCTAAAGTGTTGAACCAATCCCTTCAGAGCAAATCCATACTAAGCAAATATACAGAGTGTCTTTATTAGGCCATCTGCTGTTCATTCACTGTTCAAAAGATTAAAGTAGTACACAACAAAGCACTGGAATTTCTGTAGTCTAATCAATCATAGTTGTACTTCAAAGAATACCCTTCCTGAGTTGTTCATGAGGGTAGTGCAAACCAACTTTTAGAATTATATAAGTGAAAAACAGGTTTGGGTTCCTAAATATTTTATTAAATGTGTTCTGTTTCTATATACAAGTCTAATGAATGCTTTAAGATCTACTGCTCTGAACATATGCAAAATTTCATAGTTCTTAAGCTATTTTAAACACACTTAGAATATCTAGGAAAATGAAGTAGAAGGAAAAGAATTGATTCATCTTAAATGTACAGTAGGTTAGCTTGAAAATTAGGAAACATTGGATAATTTCTAGACCCTGTGCTATAAGTTTTAATAAAAATTCAATTTGTAAGTTACAAAGCATATATCTAAAGTAAACTGACTATAAAACCATAAGGGGATCACTTATTTGCTAAACTTCTGAAGGATAATCAGTCACCCTACAACACCTCAATCCTCTTTATTAATGCCATGTCTACACTAGTACCTATGTTGACAAAACTTTTGTTGCTCAGGGATACGAACCCTCTCCTATTCCCTGCAACATCAGTTTTGCCAGCATAAGTGATCATGTAGACAGAGCTAAGCTGACAGAAGATGCTCATTCAACTGGTTTTATTATGTTGATGGGAGAAGTCTCTCCCATTAGTACAACACGGTTACATGAGTGTTTATGCCAGCAAAACTTATGGGGTGCATCTACACTTACAAATTAAGCCGATTTAAGCTTGCTTAAATCGATTTAATTTAATCTGCATCCACACTACAATTTCCTTAAGTTGACTTAAGCTGCTGCTTAAGTCGACTTAAGGAAATTTAAAGTCGACTTTATAAAACCTTGTTTAAAGTCAACTTTACTGGCTAAATTGACTTTATAAAGTCGATTTAGCCAGTGTGGACGCAGATTAGCCCTAAATCGACTTTAAATCAATTTAAGGGGCTCCAGGGCTCCCCCACTGCCCTCCCTGCCAGGGTGGCTGGCACAGCTAAAACCTAGCGTGCCCCTCCTCCCCCACCCCCGGGCAGGACACAGCTCTTCCCACCTCGCTCCTATGCCTTTCCAGTGTCCCTGTCCTGCTCAGCCCCCATTATACCTAGGTACAATGGGGCAAAGGCTGAGCCCCCTGGCACTTGGCAAGGGGTGCCCCCCATGCCACTGTGGACCAGTCCCAGGTCCACCTAGCCCCTACAAGTTGACCTAGGCATCCAGTGTGGATGCTCTAAGTCAATTTGGCAGGGTCCCCTTTAAGTCGACTTAATTTTTTAGTGTGGACATGCTAAGTCGACTTATTTGGCCAAGTGTAGACATAGCCATGTTGCTCAGAAAGTTGTTTTTTTCACACCCCTGAGCAACAAAAGTTTTGCTGACATAGGTGCTAATACAAGGGCTAAGACAAAAGAGTTGCAAGGTGAGCTTGCAGATTCTTAGATCAATAAACTTTAATGATCCACTAACTGCATCTCTGCAATTTTTTGACCAGTAATGTAATTAGATGAAATATCAGGCCATTTTTTCTCTTATATACTGAAATGTATTTTGAGAAGCAGGAGATACAGCTAATTGACCAACTTGAAGAAATAGAACAGATTTATCATACTACTATAGCTGGTACAAAGTAAATTTTAAAACAGTTATAGTGAATAAACTTTTTTCTTATCAAATCACTCAGTGAAATTAGCATATTTCCAGCAAAAAGCATGATGTAATTTAACCGCTCTGCATATCCACCTCTCTATGTTGTGCATTCAAAAAGATTTAAGAGAATACTCTTGAATGTGTCTTTTCATATTTTCAGTTTCTTTCCATTTCACTTTAAAGACTGCACAAATAATATTGCACTAATTGGTTTCCACCTTTCATGGACCTAAATTGGTCTGTATTGAGATAGAAAAAATATAAGTGCCTAGAAAGTATTACATATATTTCTTTTATTTACATATATTTTATATTAGAAAACCCCAACACTTCAGTGATTGTCCTGAAGACACTGAAGCATGTACATAGCTAGCCTGTGTAACACAAGTTCTCTTCATTATTGCTCTCATCCTCTCTCTTTAATGCCTTCTGATAGTTTGTTACAATGATTTGTATATGATGAATTTGATTGTAAGATCTTTGGGGAACATATTACATGTATCTGCATATCACCTAGCACTATGGCCCTCAGCTTGCTATTAAGGTTGCTTGACATTTTCTGTTATTAAAAAACTGTTTTCAGCTGCTTATAACTTTGCCAAACTTGAAATGCTTAGGCTGAGAATTTCCATGCTGAGAGTCTGCCTCAGGCAGATTTTTTTTTTTTTTTTTTTTTGAAGTGTCAGTCAAAATGGTCCAAGAACCAGGCTAGGGGAAAATAAGCCTGTGTGTTAGGGATGTGTCTTTTGCTGTCCCCGTGAAAATACACCCAAATTTTGTCAAGTAATAAGCCTTTGAAAAGTTACTGTGCACACACATTCAATAGCAATCTTTTAAATGTTAGCAGCTAAACTCCCTGTCAATTACGTCTGCAATGAGAATGTTCCAGTCCAATTGTAGTCTGGATTACCGCAAACTTAGTTGAGTCTGGGTCAGGCCACCTGAAATGAGGGCAGAGAACGCCTCACCTGTGCTCACAATGGCTATGTCTACACTTGTTAATTTAAGTCGACTTTAACTAAGTCGACTTTAAGTCAACTTAGTTAAATCGACTTAGTGTGTCTACACTTGAAAATAAAGTTGACTTAAAGGGGAACTTAAAAAGTCGACCTAGAGCATCCACACTGGAGTCTCATTCTTCCTCTATTGTCAGCAAATATCTGACTAACCTACTGGCAAAAATGTCCCATCCTCCTCTAGTGCTGGTCCACACAGAGAATGACAACCTACTACTACTATGTTATTCTGTTAGCTCAAATGGCAGAGGTCTATGTGGTGGATTTAAAGATTTTACCTTGTTCATGATACATGTGGGTGTAAGTACGATGTCATGTAATGGAACTTCTGATTTTTCAGTTGACTTTTTAAAACTCAAGAAAATCACATACACACAAACACAAAACATCTGTGAAGAACATTCAGGTACCAAATCCAAACACTCAAAAGACAGGAAATGCCAAAGTTGAAGTTGCCTGACCAATATTAATTCAGCCTTCCTATGTATGTGCAGTGTTTATTTACATGATAAAATATTTTTTCCACATGACCCCACTCTCATTTAGTGCACAGGATGGACTACAGGGAGGACGAATCAGGGCTGTGTAATGATGGTGACTAATCTATAGGAGCTCTTGATTTATTTGTTGCAGAAGTTGGAAGGTAAGTAGTGAGTGATGCAGGGAATGGAAGGAAGATCTCAGGGTTAAGACAGCTAGATGCTGCTCAGGAGAACTAAATTCTATTCCTGTGTCTGCCACAGGGTTTCTGTACGAGACTGTTCAAGTCATTAAACTTTTCCAAAGATGGTCACTATTTCTGGGTTCAATTTCTTGGTGCCTGATTTGTGAACCTAGGGTAAATCTGTAACAGGGGTACACAACCCTTTTTGGCCAAGGGCCAAATTGCATTTTCTAAGACCACTCAAAGGCCACAAATGCAACGTTATATCTTGTATATATGACAGCACCATGGTAAATGAAAATAACATTCATGAATATTGTAATTAACCACAGTTCTATGCACATATTGTAAACAATTTTATTTTTATATGCAAAAGTGAACCATATTTGAACATCAGTGTTTACTTACTAAGTTAAAGTTCAACACGAAATTTCTCATGTGCTTCTTAAAGTACTAGTCACTAATGAGATGGCTGTGACTGAATGTGTTGAAGTACTTTATCTATGTTTGGTTCTATTTCAGCTGTTGCAATCTTCAAAATGGAACAGAGGTTGTAATCAGTCAAATTTGAGCTCAGTTTATTCTTCTTGAGGTTTATGATTGAGAATGTTTGTTAGCATAAATATGTACTTCCAGATTTCCTCCAGGCAGGGTCTGCTCCCCAATCTCCCCCCTTCCCTGTCCCCACGCATGGTGGCTCCTCTCCCCACTCCACCCCCTTCACTTTCCCCCACACAGCTCCTTTCTTTTCCCAAGTCCCTAACGCCCACTCCCCCCCATCCCTTTCCCCATGTGCCGCGATTCCGGCTCACCACGTCTATCACCTCCCACTGGCGCAGTGCCTTGTCCTCGCCCTTCTGGTCCCGGACTCCCCGAGTGGCAGGGTAAGCAGAAGCAGCAGCGCAGCCAGGAGCAGCGAGTGCGAGGCGGTGCGCGGGTGGAGAGCGCATGGCATGGGGCTGCCAGATTGGCTGGGAGCACGGCTCGCCCAGCCAATCCAGCAGCCCCGCACCATGCGCTCTCTGCCCACACACCACCTCGCACTCGCTGCTCCTGGCCGCGCTGCTGCTCCTGCTTACCCCATGCCATGCCCTCTCCTCCACCCGCCCACTGCCTTGCACTTGCTGCTTCTGCTTGCCCCGCCAGTCTGCAGCACTGAGGACTTAAATGAAAACTTTCTGGGGCTAGAGGCAAGGGAGGAGCTATGTTGCTATGGTACAGCAAACTGAAAAGACAGGAAAATCAAGATTAAAGCTACTCTCTGGCTACACAGATCTAAATTCAAGTTGTAGATTTCAATCTCAGTGCTATGCCACTTGCAGGGGTGGTGTTATCAGATCAATTTGCAGCACCATTTACTTTGAACTTAGTGCTCTGACAGTGGAGACAGGCTGCAGAAGGTCAAGGTAAGCAGAATTATGTCAAATTTCACTGTCAGTATAGAGTAAGGGCTCAGTCAATCCAGAAATCGACTAAATAAAACCACTCTCTCAAGTGGGTTAGCACTGCACCTATGGGAATGCATTTCCTGTCAATGCAGCACAACGGAGATGCTGCACTAAAGGGGATTTAGGAATTCTACTGAAGTTACACAATACTCTGTGTTGCTTGCGTAACTTCTGTTGACTGCCGTCAGATTTTCCCGGCCGTGTAGACTGGGCCCTCGTGTCTGATTTGCAGACGTCCTGAACACTCATAGCTGCAAATAAGGCAAATGGGAGCTGGGCTTTGAACATGCCACATGCTAAAAACTTTGAAGCATCAGGACTATAATATCTATTTGGACACCTAAAATGAGTGGGTGCTCTTTCCCTTAATCTCTTTGGTCCAGATCCTCCAAGTTATTTAGACTCCTAACTGCCACTGATTTGAATGGAATATAGGCATCTTATACCATTAAGGATCAGGGTCCATGTGCCTCAACTCCACATCTGTAAAAGGGGGATAATACCATCAATTCCACTCAGAAGGTTTTGTGAAATAAATACATTCATTTTTGTGAGGTACTCAGGTTTTACAGTGATGAGCACCACAGAAAAGTCTTGGAGGAAATTAATAATTGTGTTCATAGCGGAGTTTGAATACTGTGCAGCAGAGCTTTTTTTATAAGAAAAAAGGTGCCGGTACTCGGCTAGGGACCTGGGGCTGCTGGTGGCATTGCTGTGGAAAAAAAGGTGCTGGTACTCAGTACCCCTGAATACCATCACAAAAATAGCCCTGGTGTACAGTAAATAAAGCCTGGGGATATACACTGAACAATGAAGAAAAACAAAAACACTGACTAGCTGCTCATTAAGACCTTGTCTACACTACCAAGTTTTGTGGATACAAGTTAATGCCAACAATCAAAAAGCACTTCAATTACATAGCTTGTGCATGTCCACTCAATATTGGCACAGCATGTCCATGGATGGTGCTCTAGCATTGACAGTGAGAGCAGTGCACTATGGGTAGCTATCCCACTGTCTAACTTGTCACCTTCTAGGAGCTGTGGGACGACAGAATGTATTAGAGTGAATCATAGGTGCGAGTGAGATGTTCTGCAGTTTTTTCAGTCCCATCATTCCAAGGATTTCCAACTGCATTCTGTGGAATTTTCCAGCAGCCACTGTTTACTGCGTGTCTGCCATCGTCATCTGAAAAGATACTGTCCTCTCTTGTGGTCACTGTTATGAACACATCGCAGATGGTCATGTATATTATCAACTTCCAATCTGAACAGGAATCAGAGGTGCCTGACCTGCTGTGTGCCATAGGAAGGAACAGCACCAGATTGCTTCTGGCATTTATGAAGCAGCTGCACATGGTGGACCATCATTTTTGGGCTCTGGAAATAAGCACTGAGTGGTGGGATCACTTCATTATGCAGATCTAGGCTGATGAGCAGCAGCTGCAGAATTTTTGGATGTGGAAAGACACTTTCCTTGTACTGTGTGGCATTTGGTCCAGCACATAAGGACACTGGAATGAGAGCTTCTCATGGTAGAGAAGTATGTGGCGATCACTGTGTGGAATCTGACAACTCTCGACTTCTACTGGTCGGCTGTGAATCAGTTTTGAGTTGGAAAGTCCACCATTGGGGCTGTATTAATGCAAGTGTGCAGAGCTGTTAATCATATTCTCACTCTTGAAAATGTGTGTGAAATAGTGGATGGCTTTGTGCAATGGGATTCCCTAACTGGAACTCAGTGATAAATGGCACACGTCCCAGCATTGGCCCCAGACCATCTTGTGACAGAGTGCATCCACAGAAAGGGATACTTCTCTATGGTACTGAAGGTGCTTGTGGATCACCATGGGGATTTCATTGACATTAATATGCAGTGGTCAGAGAAGGTGCATGTCTGTACAGACAGCTGCAAGCAGAGACTCTTTCCAGATCAGAAGATTCCAATGTGGGGAGGGGATACTGAATCGCCCAAACTGATCCTGGGAGAGCCAGTGTACCCCTTACTCACATAGCTCAGGAAGCCTTATACGGAAAACCTGGACAGCAGCAAGGAACACTTCAAAAATAGGCTGAGCAGGTGCAGCATGACCATAGACTGGGAATGTGGCAGATTAAAAGCAAGCTGGTGCTGCCTTTGGCAGGTTAAACCTAAATGAGGAAAATGTTCCCTTGGTCATGCTGTGCACTCCATAATATTTGTAAGGTAAAGGGTAAAATTTTCCTACAGGGTGGAGTGTGGAGGTGGATTGTCCAGCAGCTGATTTAGAGCAGACAGATACCAGGGCTATTACTGGGGCACAATGGTAGGCTATTCAAATCAGGAAGGCCTTGAGGCATCATTTGGACAATAAGCACCACTGCTCATTTCTGCTGTGCTTTATCATCTTTCTGCCTTGCATCAAAATTTTGATGATTCTTAGCCATGATCTGTAGTCTGCAAATGAGCCAATTGTCCCTGTATATTAATTGCAGCAGCAATCACCATGTGTACAGAGGACAAATAAAGACTGATTATCTTTCAGACAGTATGTTTTTATAAAATACCAATTAAACAACACACAAAACAGTTGGTGGGAAGGGAGACAACGGTGAAGGGCAGTTAGAATTGTATAGCTGTGTGTAAGTCCAGATATTATTTTGAAAGCTGTCCAAAGGGGTGGAGTGAACGGACTGAGACAGACAGAGAAGGTGGAAGGAATGTGTGGAAGGAGTTTGGGGGGGGCATGGCAAGCAGTTCCGTATCAGCTGTAAAGTGAGGGTGTGTCGAGTACGTGTGTGTTCTGCCAGGAGCATAAGCAGAGCTTCAACATCTCTGTTTGGTCCTCCATCACTTTTATCATCCATTTCTGGCCAATGAAAATTCACTCCTCACTCTCCTTTCTGTCCTGCCTGTGTATTTATAGTTTTCATTTAAAGTCTCTCAATGTGTTGCATTCATGTTATTCAGCCTCAGAGGATTGGAGCACCTCTCCAAACATACCTTCCTTGATTCTTCTCGGTCATTTTCTTATCTTATGGAGGCACTCTACTAGAGCATAGGGGGTTCCCCTGAAGACCACATCTTCAGAAGCACAAGAAACAAATAGAAGCATGATTGCTACTGTACTCAGTATTGAATCATCTTAGTAAAATACACCTTTTTAAATATGAATCAGTTTTTCACTGTCCTTTGGCAAGCACACAGCTCGGCCAGTGCCCTAAACTTGTTGAGTTTTGGCAGCAGAAAGGTGCTCAAGAGGAGGCAAAGGGTCTAGATGTTTTTTTAAGGTGATCGCTGCAGGTGACTCGCAACTGACTACTGTTTTCCATAGGTGGGGATCTTTGTAGCTGATACCTCTCTCCTGAGAGTAAGCAAGGATTCAAGGGTGCATCTCCTGCATGCATGTGGCTTCAGACTGGGTCTCTATGCTGCTCATCTGTCTGCCACTTTGGTCTCTGCACAAGGAATTGCTGATTGGCACAGGAAACAAGGCTGCTCTGCCATGGAATCTTCGGCAGAGGATTAGCAAGTACTGCCAGGAAAGTTTTCTAGGGATCTCTCTGTAGGAGTCCCGTGAAATCTCAGTGTGCATTAATACACTCTTTCGCCCCACTGTTTACCTGCACAAGGGAATGAATGGGAAGCACATGCAAACACAACTACTCTTCTACATTACTATCCCTTCACCCAGTTCTAGAATATAACAATGCAGAGGACAGCTTTACCTCACATAACTGAGCATCATCAATTCAAGAAGATCACTTACTAAAGCTCCCCTCTCCTGCATCATGTGCACCAGAGACGGAGTGCCGGGACTGGTTCAAACCCTCCTGGGTCAAGATGAGGTCTTGGCTTGTCACAGCACTGGATGACCCTGTCACCTGTCCCATCTCAACCTCCACCACTGGGGTTGAGCTCACTGTCCATTTGCTGAAGTAATTTGAGATGGTCTTTGGAGTGGAAGTGGGGTCACTGCTGAGGATGGTATCCAGCTCCTTATAGAACTGGCAGGTATTTAGTGCAGCCAGAGTGACTGTTCGACTCCCTTGCCTTCTGGTACACCTGCCTCAACTCCTGTGTCTTCCCACTGCACTGATGCATGTCCTGTTTGTAACTCTTCTTATTCATGCCACGAATTCATAAGTATCAAAGTTCCTATGACTAGAGCAGATCTGGGATTGCATAGCCTCTTCTCCCCAAATTCAGCAGATCCAAAAGCTCCGGTGTGCTCCAAGCTAACCAGCCACTGTTGTGTGGAGCCGCCATGGTCAGCTGGGAAGATGCAATGTGAGCTCTCCATGCTGAGCAAACAGGAAGTGGAATTTCAAAAATTCCTGGGTCTTTAAAAGGGGTAGAGGGCCTAGGAGGCTGGTGAACCTGAGTGCAGAGCAGCAGAGTTTGAACTGCTGACCAGAGTGGTCAGGATGGGCATTGCAGGATACCTTCTGGAGGCCATTTAAGGTGACATAACCAAGTGCAGTATCTACACTGACACTCTGTCAATATAATTTTGTCACAAAATATTCTACACCTGTCAGTGAAGTAGTTTTATTTTGTCAGCAAAGCAGGAGTCTTGTTGGCAGAAGAAGTATTGTAGTGTGTGCACCTCCACTGTTTTGTTGACAAAGGCTGACTTTTGTTGACAAAACTCTGTACTGTGGACAAAGCCTAAGTGAACATCAGCCATCTAATGCACTGAATGAGCCACAGGTCCTGTGGAAAAATAGTATATGATCTTCTCACGAAAGCCTATCATAATGTATATGCACAAGGAGGGGAAGCAAACTAAGGTTATGCAGGCAACCTTAATTCTCTATTTCCTAATTTTTTGAATGCTTGATTGTGAAACCTTAATAATGTTTAGCTTTTTTGTGCACAATAAATATTAACTGAAAAGGGATGGTGATGGAAAGCCCAGAGGATGCTTGCTACTCCATTAAAATTGTTAGTAGTTCTCAAATTCACCCAACTTCCTAAGCAATTTAAAACCGAAAACTTATGTTGAACTAACACTTCAGTCAAGGCAAATTTACCCAAGCAAGAGAACTCTGATTTAGACTTTCTCAGTGTCCTGTAGCCCTAATGTACAATACACTGGCATTGTATAATATAGTCCTCTACAGCATCAGTTTCCCAGACTTCATCCAATATTAAATACCAAAACCTATTTGTTATAGATCTACAATATAATGGTGTAAGTGATGTACAAAATAATTTGTCTGCAGAGTTAAGCCCTGCCAGTGAGAAAAATATTACATCAGTGGTACCTTCAGAGAGCACTGTGGAACCCTCTGAGAGATTACATGATATGTATTTCAATTCCATAGGCTGAATTAACAGGTCTGTGGGAGTTTAACTCTAAATGTAAATAGAGCTGTGCTGTTTCTTTTAATATTAACATTAGTTTATTGAGTCTGAGGTGTGACATTTCCTATTTATTGTAATACCTGGCATTTATGCTATTTAACCTTTACTTGGCTCTCATGTAGTATACATAATCTTACAATTATATTATGAGATCGAAGTTAATGATTGAAGTCAAGTTCACAGGTACTGTTAATTGGAAAATTATAAAAAGTAACTAGCATGTGTTTGTTGGCAAGTTTCATCCCAGTGTGACTTCTAGGAGTCAATATATTAACCCTTGAAAATCAGGATTGATCATAGAATCACCTATGCAGTCTCAAGTGTCATCACACTATAACCCAATTCTGCCCTGATAGCAGTCTGCCTGTTCAGCACTTCCAGTATTCAAGCCTGTCACCAAGTGCAGGAATGAATTAGTTACATTCTGCAGGGCTTTTTCAGCCTCCTGCACAGTTCGAATGCAGGCCTATTGTCTATAGCTTGTAAGGCAGAAAAATAGGGCATAACACAGTTGAGTACCCCAAGCAAAGGTAGAGAACATGGTGGCACTCTCAGACTGGCCTAAGCATTGGCTTCATCAGTCACTTGACTCTGGCTTTATTTCAGGAAAGCTTTTAAGCATCTGCTTAAGTCCATTCTTCCTCAACAAAGCATTTAAGCACACACTTAACTTTAAGCATTGCTTAAGTTCCATTGACTTTGACTAAAGTTCATATGCAAGGGCTGAATCAGGGTCCCTGAGAGTAGGAGATACTCCTGATTATGGTCCACAGTGGGCAAATGCTAGGCACTTATATCTATTCACGTAAATTTCACAGATTAAATGAAACAAACAAGGAGTCCTGTGGCACTTCTAAAGACTAACAAATTTATTTATCACATGGGCTTTCATGGGAGAAAAATCCCACTTCGTCAGAGGCTTTGAAGAAGATTAAATGGTTTATGATCACAGATCTGAGCAATCTATTGGTCTACAGAATTTTTTCCCCTCCTTCTTCACCCTACCACACACATCCCCTTCCTTGGGCTTGCTACCTGTGGTTGCAACCTCGGCATCCAGAGGGAACCTGTGCTCCAGAAGAAAGGATGCCTCATGATGGGTATAATTGTTTAAAAAACTATAGAGAAACACTGATATCATGACTTTCCCAGGTGGTGGAGTGCTGAGAATGGCTGGCACTTGTCATAGGAACATCTTGCTGCTTAAACCACACTTAGATCCACTGTATTCACCTCCCTTTTTTAAGACAGAATTACCGGTGACTACAAATTTGGCACCCTGGTTTGACCATCTTTGTGGCATAAATGCTAAACAACAAACAACAATAACAAAATGGAAAAAAACTTTCTCTGGCTGTTTCATCTGGAAAGTTACATATAGCTTCCGTTAAAAAAAACAAACAAAAAAACCCAAACCAAACCAAACCAAACCAAACCAAAGAAACCAAAATAACCCACCTCATCCCATCCAAATAGTGGCAAGGTAGCATGTCGAGTCCAGATGAAACAGCTACACTAACAAAGCACCACATTGAAAGCTCCACACCTTTTTCCTGATAAGCAACTATGTGCACAGGCTACTCCCTCATTATTGGCCCCACACCTATAGTTAGTGACTAAAGAAGTCTGTACTATGTGCATTTCTTCCCTTCTGAAAGCACTTGCACCTCAATCATTTTTATCTCGCTCTGCAGCCCAAGAGAAGAAGTAGATTGCCATTTTACTTTAATACACAGGCACCAAGATTTTGAAAAACAAGTGCCTACAGATTCCCAGATTCTTTGCAGCAACTTAAGTAGCCTGATTTTCAAAAATGCAGAACACACTTCGACCTCTTGGGAAATTCATGGCAGCTGCTGGGTGTTCAACATTGGAAAATCAGTCCCCCATTTTGTTGCCTCAGTATAAATTTAGGAATAGAACTCTAGGCTGAAATTCTTAGCCTACATTTTTTGAAACAAGCAGTCTAGCCAGATTTCTTAAATATGCAGCATGCATCAACAAAGGTACACTTATCAATACAAAAATCACAATTCTTTTTTTTTCTTCTTTTTTAAATCTACCATTCCTACAAGTAGAACTGGATGAGAATTCTTTGACTAATTGCTTAGATTAAAAATGTCTGATTTGGCAAAAACAAAACTGTTCTTGAAACAAAGTCCATTTTGATATATTGTCCAATTTAGAAAAAAAGTTGAAAGAAGTTTTTAAGTTGTCTAGATGATTTGTTTTGACCTCTTTTAGACAAAAAAATTCCAGTTTTCCTGATTGAAATGACTTTTTGTTTCAAAATTTAAAGTAATTAGATTAAGAAAAGGTCAAAGAAAAAAAAAGGTCAAAATTAAAATAAAACATTTTAGAATTATTTGAACAAAGATTCAGTTGACCTGAACCTTCATATTGTATACTCGTATCTTCTGGAAATAGCCCTGGGGACATATTACACTCAGTAACAAACTTTACTTACTCTGCATCCTGCTGTGAGTGCTATAGTTAATTTAGACATAATGAGCCTGATCCAAAGTCTACTAACTTCAGTGGGAAGTCTTTGTTGATTCCCACTGGCTTTTGTATGCTTTGGATTATGCCCAAAGTGAACTGATATTTATAGGTACATTATTC
>ML688964.1:0-33461 GCA_007922175.1 Pelusios castaneus
ATATATATATATATATATATATATATATATATATATATATATATATAATCATAGAATAATAGGGTTGGAAGGGACCTCACGAGGTCATCTAGTCCAACCCCCTGCTGAAAAGCATATTTTAATGAAGAACTATGTTTTGGCCTTTTAGTGTTTTCAGTACTCAAATATTAAATCAAATGCGAGTAAAGGTTTCACCAGACTAGGTTACCATTTTCTGAAAGAATAATTTATTCATGTCTGTTTCTGCTAGCTGTAAATTGCTTCTGGTTTCTTTTTTCAATTCCTCCCTCCCCACAAAAAACCAGCATAGGAAATGAATTAGGACCTGGAGAATTATCACTTTGTTAGCGCCCTAGTTATATAAGGTTCTTTACAGACTATAAAATGCAGATCTCCGTCCTGAGGAGCTTGCCATTGAAAGGACAGAGGCTGCTCCATAGACATGATTGTATCCTACATTCATGGTGTTGGTATCTGAGCACTTTTAATGAGTTTTCCCATTTAATTCACTAGGATCAGGTGCAAGCCTGAGATTAGAAAAGGAACATCAAGGGATGTCGGACAAAATGGGTGAGGATACCAATCTTGGTAGGTGTCTTTTTTACCTATACATCTAGTTGCCTCATTATAAAATGCACCATCAGTAATAGCCCCCCTTTTCAGCCGTTTTAAGAAAGAGGCAAGAAATTGACGTGGGCAGGGAGGCTAAACTACCTCCTTGCCTCTAGAAATGATTGCTGCAGGCTGGGATTGTGAAACTTCACAAGCCTGAGTACTTCAATCAAATGCTCCAAACTCTGCTGGCAAATTAGTCTTTGCAATCTCTCTCCATACCTGTTTGTTTGTTTCAATGCAAGCAATCTCTAATTGAACACTGGACAAATACCTTCCGAGCTGTTCTATAGCACCAAGACTACTAAACCTTTCTTCAGAGCAACCTACAAATTCAGCTGCAGCTATGTCTCTGAAAAATGTCATTACTTTGGGTAATGCCCCAGAGTAGGTCTCTTCCTCCAAGGCTCAGGATATCTCTCTCTTTATTCAGCCTAGCAGGGATCTTGCTCTTCCCTAGACGTGTAGCTGTAACTTATGTCCGTGTGTACCACTGCTCCTATAGTACAGACTGCTTCTTGCAACTCTGGCTTGTCCAACTATGACAGTCACATGTGCACTGCACACAGTTTTATTTTTGTTATTGTGGGGAAAAGCCTCAGCCCCACTTCAATTTCTTGTCCATTTTAATGAAGGTTTTGGGCCACATCCCCAGTTACTGAATACCAAGCACTGTATTATTGCTGAGAAAAAGTATGTGTTTGTCCAGAAGCTTATCTAGAGTAGTTTGAAGTCATGCTAAGGACCTGATTCAAAGCCCTCTGAAGTTTATGGGCATCTTACCATTGATTTAAATGGCCTTTTGGATTAGATCTAATTGCACAAGTCTTCCAGTTTAGCAGGTTCTTCCAGATCTTCAATGGAGCTATGCCTGTCTACATCAGCTGAGGATCTGGCACCTAGACTTGTGTTCTAGTGTTGCAGCATCAAGTTACAAGCGTGAAAGTCCCAATCTTAGATCCCTTAAGGCTATGTCTACACTTGTAAAGTTGAGTCGACTCTGTTAAGTCGACTTAACAGAGTGGCTACACTTTAAGTCGACTTAAGTCGACCTAACAGTAGACATAGCCGTCCACACTGACTTTAAGTTGACATAATAAGGTTGACTTAGCGCTATTCTCCATCCACACTGGCTTTAAGTCGACTTAAAGTGAGATTTAGTGAGATTCCCAAACCTGAGCCGGCTTTTGTAGGTGACAGATCTGAGGAACTGTCACAGATTGAAGTGTCACTAGAGGAAGTTTTGGAATTAATTGATAAACTCAACATTAACAAGTCACCGGGACCAGATGGCATTCACCCAAGAGTTCTGAAAGAACTCAAATGTGAAGTCGCGGAACTGTTAACTAAGATTTGTAACCTGTCCCTTAAAATGGCTTCGGTACCCAAAGACTGGAAGTCGGCTAATGTAACGCCAATATTTAAAAAGGGCCCTAGAGGGGATCCCAGCAATTACAGACCGGTAAGTCTAACGTCGGTACCGGGCAAATTAGTTGAAACAATAGTTAAGAATAAAATTGTCAGTCACATAGAAAAACATAAACTGTTGAGCAATAGCCAACATGGTTTCTGTAAGGGGAAATCGTGTCTTACTAATCTATTAGAGTTCTTTGAAGGGGTTAACAAACATGTGGACAGGGGGGATCCAGTGGACATAGTGTACTTAGATTTCCAGAAAGCATTTGACAAGGTCCCTCACCAAAGGCTGTTACGTAAGTTAAGTTGTCATGGGATAAAGGGGAAGGTCCTTTCATGGATTGAGAACTGGTTAAAAGACAGGGAACAAAGGGTAGGAGTAAATGGTAAATTCTCAGATTGGAAAAGGGTAGCTAGTGGTGTTCCCCAAGGGTCGGTCCTAGGACCAGTCCTATTCAATTTATTCATAAATGATCTGGAGAAAGGGGTAAATAGTGAGGTAGCTAAGTTTGCAGACGATACTAAACTACTCAAGATAGTCAAGACCAAAGCAGATTGTGAAGAACTTCAAAAAGATCTCACAAAACTAAGTGATTGGGCATCCAAATGGCAAATGAAATTTAATGTGGATAAGTGTAAAGTAATGCACATTGGAAAAAATAACCCCAACTATACCTATAATATGACGGGGGCTAATTTGGCTACAACGAGTCAAGAAAAAGATCTTGGAGTCATTGTGGATAGTTCTCTGAAGATGTCCGTACAGTGTGCGGAGGCGGTCAAAAAAGCAAACAGGATGTTAGGGATCATTAAAAAGGGGATAGAAAATAAGACTGCAAATGTATTATTGCCCTTATATAAATCCATGGTACGCCCACATCTCGAATACTGTGTACAGATGTGGTCTCATCTCAAAAAAGATATTCTAGCACTAGAAAAGGTTCAGAAAAGGGCAACTAAAATGATTAGGGGTTTGGAGAGTGCCTCGTATGAGGAACGATTGAAAAGGCTGGGCCTCTTCAGCTTGGAAAAGAGGAGACTGAGGGGGGACATGATAGAAGTATATAAAATTATGACTGATGTGGAAAAAGTGGACAAGGAAAAGTTGTTTAAATACTCCCATAATACAAGAACCAGGGGTCACCAAATGAAACTGATAGGTAGCAGGTTCAAAACAAATAAAAGGAAGTTCTTCTTCACACAACGCACAGTCAACTTGTGGAACTCCTTACCTGAGGAGGTTGTGAAGGCTGGGACTATAACAATATTTAAAAGGGAACTGGATAAGTTCATGGTGGCTAAGTCCATAAATGGCTATTAGCCAGAAAGGGGTTAAGAATGGTGTCCCTAGCCTCTGTTTATCAGAGGATGGAGACGGATGGCAGGAGAGTGATCACTTGATCATTGCCTGTTAGGTTCACTCCCTCTGGGGCACCTGGGCACTGGCCACTGTCGGTAGACAGATACTGGGCTAGATGGACCTCTGGTCTGACCTAGTACGGCCTTTCTTATGTTCTTATGTTCTTAAGACTTAAGTCGACCTTCAGAAGTGGTGTTATTAAGTTGACTTAAGCTGTTAATAAGTCAACTTAAGGAAGCACTTAAGGCGACTTAATAAAAGCTCAGTGTGGACACGCCTTTGTGTAGATCGACTTAAGTTGCCAGTGTAGATGCACCCTTATGTGAGGAGATACAACTGTCTTACTTGGTAAGAGACATTACTCTGACATAATAAATTAGATTGCTCCTGTCCTGGTTGAAATGTTGGTAACATCAAACTCATTAGTCATTCCCTCATCCACTTGACTCAATGAGTAAACTCCTTGTCTGTTACATTATCAGACTATTTAAAATGTAGGCCTGTGGACTTATAGATCTAAATAGCTACACATATTGTAGGTTACAAATACTAAAGAGAGAGTATTTGAAAATTAAGTCGACTTTATTAAACCTCCATTTAGTTCGACTTTAGGCTTAAGTCGACTTTTTAAAGTCGACTTAAGCCAGTGTAGACCTGGAATAGCCCTAAGTCGACTTAGGGCTACTCCAGGACTCCCCCACTGCCCTCCCTGCCGGGGGGTGGCACAGGGGAAGCCTGGCATGCCCCCCCACAGGGCAGGGCAGAGCCCTGCCCACCCTGCCCCTATGCGCTGCCAGGGTCCCTGTCCCCCTTTGCCCCATTGTACCCAGGTACAATGGGGCAAAGGCTGCGCCTCCAGCACTTGGCAAGGGGTGCCCTCCCTGCCACCGTGGACCTGTCCCAGGTCCACCTAGCCCCTAGAAGTTGACCTAGGTGTCCAGTGTAGACGCTCTAGGTCAACTTTGTAAGTTGCCCCCTAAGACGACTTAAAATTTAGGTGTGAACATGCTAAGTCGACTTAGCTAAGTCGACCTAAATTAACAAGTGTAGACATAATCGAAGAGAAAGATATTGTTATTGGGCTCATTCAGAGGAAGTTTACAGATACTATAGAGCTAGTATATGAACTTATATAGACGTTCTCTCCTCCCACTCTCTCATCACTCTTCCATGCCACCTCCACATATGAAATGTAAAAACAGTGAAAAAGTTCACTCAAAATGCATTTTAGACCAACAATGGCTTTTTCTTCTCAACAAACTTACATGGAAAATGTTCATTTTCAACAGGTCTTTTTCAGGAGTTTAAAAAAAAAAAGTTTTTTTACATTTCAGTTTTTGATTGCCAAAAACAGCAAAAGAAAGTCCTTTTTAAAAAATAAATGAAAATCAGAAAAAGTTTTTTGTAGTTTAAAAAAAACCAAACCGAAACACAATAAAACCAAACCCATTTGCCAAGGAGTTCTAGTACACTGCCCCTTCTGAGCTAGCGTGCAAAGTTGCTACCTTCTCATTGAACTTCCTTCTTAAAATACATTCTTACTGTGCTACCTCCACCAGGTTAGCCAGCCAGCATTGGTGCAGTTGTGGGGCCATTTGGATACTGTTAGTATATAATTATCTTGGCTGTGTGTCACCCCCTCCCTCCCCCCAAATCCCAATGTTAGTCATGCAGCTTTGGACAATTCTTTCAGTGCATGTGCAAAATGGTTTTGTCTGGTCTATACTAAGCTATCAACAAGCTCTGGATGACTAGTTATCAGTAATGGTTCAATTTACTATGGGGACTGGGCATGTTAGTTTACTGTCCATCCGGAAGTCTCTAACAAGCAAGTAAATGCATTTTATGTTTTTCATATGCTTCAAAGGATGTGAACCTTTTAGAAAGCCTTTGAAACATCCATTGACAAATCCAATTCTCTACTTGTTTCACTCGTTAAAAAGCACAGACAGCAAGTGTTGGGGCAGAGTGGTGCTTAAATACACTGTGGAGGTCTAGTGCAATTTAGTGCCTGCATCTTTTGCAGGAGGTAGAGGAAGAAGACAAATATTTTCTCCCCCCACACCCTCAATCCAGCATACACTAGTATAAGAAACTTTAATCCTTTGGTTAGCCCCTTTTCAGGGTTTCTTAATAAAATAGATTAACTTGTTAATGCTCCAGTAATTCAATCTGTTTTGTGCATAAATAACTCAAGTTTTTAATACATGTAGGAAAGATATCAGCATAAAAATGTTCCAGGTAATAAAGAATCAGGCATTCATATTAAGAACAGTAATAACCTTTAGTGACCAAAACTAAGTCCTTAGACAAGACCACTGTGTAATGAAGGTTTCAAACACCAAATGAGAAATATTGCAGGGCAGGATAGTGCAGAAAATGACAACAGTTCCAAGTGTATTTATTGAGAAGTAGTAAAGATGTACATATTTTTTACAAGCTCTTACTATTAATTTACATTTTCTTAAATTATGTAGGCCCCAATAAACTATAACTTGCTAATACAAGACAGAGACACTTGGCTTCAATTAAATTTCCAAAATGCTGTTATTGCTGGGAGTCATAATGCAATTTTGGCTCATGTCATTTAAATGTTCTTGAGAGATACTAAATACCATATTCATTTAAAGCATGTACTTGGTATAAGGTAGAGACGGTTGCTGAACTAAACCCCTGGAGCTAGATCCAAATTCACCATCAGAACCTACAGCATTCCTGTCAAGGGCCAAATCTACACACACACTGAAATTTGGAATTGGGATTTCACTCCCTCTCCATGTTCATGAGTGTTTGGAGCCAGGATTTTTGTGTGACCATGTCTCCTATCGCAGTGCTTAGACTGGAACATGCTTCTGCACCTGTTTCTGGTGCATATATTGCTACTTATACTAGATACTAATAAAATCCAATTCTGGGAGACAGCCATCACCTATATCTTTGTGTGCAATCAGCAAATGTTTCTAAGGAGGAGCTTTGCTTCTAGATTTCATTTTACTTTTTTATATTGAACTGTACTAACTTACCCCAGATATCATATTTGATTATTGCTTACTCTGTGAATGAAATTGCACTGTATTTATATCTTGCAAATGTAGTATTAAAAGTGCCTAATATTCAAGTACTGTACTCCCTTTAGATTGCTACAGTAACTGCAAAAGGCACAACTATATATTAATTGCACACAGTATTTGCAAACATAACATTTGTTCATGTCGGGGGTTGGGCTGGGGTTACTATTGCATTATATACATTGAATTAAAATGCACTCAAGGTCCAAATGACCAAATCTCAACTTAGGCCCAACCGTACCCATTTGGAATTGTCCAATTTAACTAAAATATCAGCTTTGGTTATTGCTGCCTGTAGTTAGCACACAGGCAGCCTTATCAAAGTAAGGGTTCACTATGAGACTGTATTTAAAGATACCACATGTACTACTTTTTCCTTACAGCTATATTTGTGCAGCTGGAATTTGGGAAAGAGTGTCATATGGTGCAAACGGTTTAGGGCTTAAACCCTTGAATTGTGAGGTGATGTAAGATTATCTGAATTATTTATTATTAATTACTGGTATTAAGCCAACACATAGAGGACCCAAAAATATCAGAATATCAGGGTGCTAGATGCTGTACAAAAATATACCAACATTTTATATCACCCTGAGCCATGCCCTCTCATAGGTTCCCATGCATAACCCGCAGGAAGTAGTAAATTAAAAAAAAAAAAAATAGATGGTAGGCTATAGCTATTGCTTGTGTGGTGTTATATTAGCTTTTGAACATAACATGGCAATGTTAAAATAATCATTTCTAAGATTGTCCTGTATATTTAAAATATCATCACTTAAAAAAAAACATATTGCCACTGCAATTAACAGTGAAAACCTTAAAAATCAAATCATTTGACATAAAATTTAAATTTGAGGCCAAATCTGATCAGGTAGCATACTGTAAGCATGAACTGCTTTTAAATAACTTTTAGGCATAGAGTTTTTTGAAGAGAAGAATAAGAAATCCTCACATATAAATTTCCTCCCCCTAAGTAGAAGGAATACAGTGATTTTGTATGTGGCAAAACCAGTTTGATGGCTGCACTATTCATTTAAAAACATGTAACGGAAGCATACCAGCCTGTCGTCGAATGAGTTCTGTACACATTTCTAATGAAGGAAAAGGCAATGCCTTTTAATTTAGTTATTTAGGAGGTTCATCATTGACTTTCAAGGGCAAGCTTTCACCAAAGACCTAACTTTGACATGGTCAAATGAGCAAATTTCCCTCTGCACCTGGTGAATAGAAATAGGTTGGTTTCACATGAAAGAATGGGAGAAGTGCACCTAACTATTAAGTACTGTCATTTCCTTACGTAGGTGCCCTGGCATTTGCATTTCACATCCTATCATGACAGTCTGTCTACTCCTTCTGAGAGCAAGTGGGCGTGCATGTGCCTCTACCTATAATATCAAGGAAAAGCAATTTCCATCCTCCACAATATAAACTAAAGTCAAAATTGCTTCCTGACACTGAAATCAACTGTGGGGTGCAAGGCCATAGCATGGAATGTGATCCTGTATGTGCCATTCCTCACCAGGGTAAGTATCTGAGGGAAACAATGAAGAGACCTAATTTGGTTGTGTATAGGTGGCAGATGCTCTCGGAGCAGGTTTTTCTGTAGCCTGGACGTAATTTGTGAATGTGGCTCTTGAATGAAGAAAAGATGTTCAAGATATTAAGCAATTGCTTTAGCTTTCATGGTAACGGTCCCCAATATCATTTCAGCCTCTTAACTTGCAACATACAATCAGTGGAACTATTCAGAAACCAAATAAAAACCACAAACTTTCCTTTATTTATTTTTCTTCCTTAAATGCTTTTGCTGCAGCCCTGCTCTTTGATTACTTGAATTTGAAATTTGGTCATGTCGAAAATTTTCACAACTTTTTTGTTTATCTATTTAGTTTTTAACCAAAATTACATTGTAACACAAACACGTTCTTGTCTTTAAGGCACAACACATCATTATGCACATTCTGCTTGCCAAACTTATAAAAGAGACAATACTATTTAACCCTTTCCCACCCCACTCCCTCCAAAAAAGAAAAATTGCATCCACTTCCAAAAATCAGCTGCTAATAAAGTCACAGTAAATTATTTTCATCAATAATTTACACAAATTACAGGTCTAGACAGGATTGTCATACAGTCTGAGTGCATTCCAATTCAGATTTTCTGGGTTAGGTAGGCTAAAGTCTGGTTCAAACCTCAGTGCTGAGAGTTTATCTCATATTGAGGAATGTTGTTGACCACCACCTCGTCGGTCAGAAAATGCATGTTGGTGTTTTGCCATCACAAGTCCTTTGTTCATTCCTGTTAGGGCTCATTCGGTGTTTACCAGCAACCTCCGTAGTTTTTATTCGTTAAAAATGTTGCATATATAAGACCATAGAGCTTCCTTATGTAGCACTAACATTTTAACTTCATTCAGCAATCTGAATTCTTCATTTTGGAATTTTCATTCCAAATATTTCTTCCCTTTTTAAGACAATTCATATGTGTTAAGCCAGAGGCATCGAATCACACATAAAAATTCAGTGTACTTGAAATATAAAAAAGGATCGCCAACTATAGAACACAGTTACAAATACTCTAGTTCCAGTGCTTGGTGTAGAGCCAAGAGGTCCGAATGACTTGATATCCTCCAGAAAGGCATGTTGTGCTGAATTTGTTAGGGAGGAAAAAGTGAGGAAAAATGAACATGTCATCTACATCAGAAGGCACACTGCAAGTAAATCTAGTTAAACTCATATTCTACTTGTAATGTTATGTTTGCAGCCTGATGCTTTTTAGTATTTAACTAACAAACATCAGACCAAAATAGATCTGAGCTTAATTCTGAGAAGTAGGAGGACGTAATCAGATGGCTGGCCTGTTTCACCATTCACACTGGAAATAGACCCAAACTCACTGAATGTAACGTCCCTCATTTGATGAGCGACACTCATTCTTTTGCTAATGTGGAGTTTACTAAAAAAAGGATAATAGGAAATCACTACTTATACTCATTTATTACCCTTAAAATGGTTCAATTCCCATTTAAAGAGTTATAGGACAGTCATCAAGGAAAGCCCCATATGTAACAGTGTGCAACAGAGATGTGTGTGGGTGTATTTGGCCCAGCTGGGGAAAAGCTCTTCTGGAAAAACACTGGTTTAAATAAAGGTGATTCATGCTGCAGGCAGCATCAGTGACTACTAGTAGATGCCGGATAGTGAATATCAGGGCTACCCATACCGGATCACTCTTGGAAGGCCACTGCTGGGCATTATTCTCACTGACTAGCTCCCTGGAACGACTTTTGCTCAGTTCAGATCTATTTGAAAATGGCTGAGTTCAACTATTCCTCTGAATACCATATCTATTCATGCAAGTACAGCTACAGTTAGAGGAAAGCATGCCAACTGGAAACTGCCAACACCAAGCACCTGTGTTCAACAGAGACTGTAAGAGACCCATCACCAGTAATCCACCTCTATAAGCAACCATTTGGAATGAGCATTTTAATTTTCTTCTCTTTATAGTTTAAGTGTAAGAACAACACTCAGTGCCCGTCACAATACTAGAAAGATCCAAGTTTTGCTTCCTTACTGCTAACTTCTGGTCATGACTCAGAAGACATAAAGCACAACATTCAGAGAACAGCTTTTCCACATTGCTGGGAGTTACATGGGAATGGGTTGACTTCCAACTTGTTCTCTTTCCAAATATTGACAATTTAATTGCTTATACTTCAGTTACAAATTTTTACTTTAAGTAAACTGCAGGTTTTTTGTTTTATTTTTACTTTGAAGAAACTCCTTCTGTACGTTTGTGATGTTCCCTTTTTGCAGATGTCTCTTGAAACAAACTATGTTATAAAATTAATCAGATTTCCCCTAGTACATTCCAGTAGTTTTCTTCATAATAGAAGAATTTTGGCCCAATAGTGCTGGTTTTCTGCGTTCTCTCCAATAGCAGACATACTAATTTTTCCTCTCACTTTATTACTTCTGCTGTATCTTCTTGTTAGGTTTCATTTGGGTTTTTTTCTCCTCCATCCACACTCATTAATTTTTTTTGGAAGGTGTCCATTGCTTTCCCAGATTGTTATTAAGCAAATGCTAGAATCCAAATGGTTTATTTTAATGTAAGTTTAGGTCTTATCATGCTCTTGGTACTTTTCATCTGTATATTTAACTTATTTGCCAATCTGCCATTGTGCAACACTAGCAGAAATGAAACAGAAAGGCTTGCATTAGTATCTATGTATCACACCAACATTTCATGAGACAGGTTACCTTTTTTGCTGCCTGTTCTTCTTCTACACCATCCCCAATTACAACATATACTACTTTTCTGCCAAACCTTTGCATTATTCGTTCAAAGCAACTTTCTTTTCCTGGAAGATAAATGAGATAAGAGTTCAGAGTGAAGTTACCTGGTTAGCTGCATGCTCCTCATCTCGGCCATCTCCAATCACAACATAAGTTATGTTAGTGCCAAATCTGGACACTATACGCTCAAAACAGCTTTCTTTCCCTGAAAAACAATGCACTACTTATTTAAGCCATCATGTGAGTTATTCTGAAGCTCTACAAAGGGTTAAGTGAATCATATAAAAAAGTACATATTATTTCATAGCTCCTAGCTTTTGGTTCGTTTCACAGATACAATGGGCAAAAAGGCAGCTCAATTCCTTTGGTCAGATTTGGCAGATTTATCTGCTATTATTCCTAACCTGAAGTAGAGGTTCTGGCTATAACAGAAGGCTGGTATTACCACTATTATAAAAAACAAACTAAAAAGTGAAATTCAGTATTTCCCCGACCCTCAAGGACAGTAGCAGTTTCATTTAAAATGCATTTACTGCTCGAGGAAGAGCTGTCATGATGGGCTAATGGATACTCTTCTCTAGAGAAAAGAATAAAACGATACAGCAGATTGCTGAGGTGATATCCTTGGTACATGTGCCCTTTTGCAGGATTGTGGCTCAAGCAGCCTATGCCACTGACAAGAAAGGAGGTTTATGATTAGGAAAATCCTGTGTTTTGGAAGTGGAGCATGAGGCCCAGATTGTAGTGAGTTTAAGGACCAGCTCCAATTATAGACCATATTCAAGGACTGCTCCCTTTCTATATCCCCAGGGGCACAATCCACCTGAAGGGGGGGTGTGGTATAAGCAGGATGTGGTGTACATTGCATTCCCAGAAGGGATGTAGGAGTGGACACAATTCCTCTGCATGCCAAGGAGTAATTCTACTTTCCTGAGGAGGAGATTCTCCTACTCTGCATCACACCTTACTGTCATCTGAATGCTACTCTGCACCACTTCATGCTGTGGGTTGTGTGCACACTAGTCTGAAATGGGCAGATTGTCATATAGATGAAATCCGTTAAATCAGTGGTTTAATGTAGTTTTAGGCTATTTGAGATGCTTAATTCACTGGGAAAGTTTTAAATGATTTGATGCAGCTCATTAAGTTATCAAAATACAAGTTTTCTTGACGTTGCTGAAAAGCACATTTAAAAAAAATTGTTATTCTAAAGCAAAATACAGTCATGATGTTGTTTGCCAGTGAAGGTTCTGATACAAATTTAACAATCTTATTTGAGCGTTTGGCATGAGTGAATGGTCACCAGAATAGTGATTTCCCCTGATTGACAATTGGATTTTATCTATGATTTCCAATGCTCACATATAAATTCCCCTGAAACCCACCAGGAATCAAAGGTGAGGCCATATCATATTCTAAAGGAAATTCTCCCTAAATGTTCAATAGAATCTAGGTTGGAAACCTTTACTCTTTCCCCATTTTTCTATATTCACAATCTGTGCAGTAGAGTTAGCATTTTCACTTTAGATGTCTTTGAAAATCCAAGCCTAAATATTAATTCGTAGACTGCCATCTTCAAGTTAATGATTTGTTTTTCACTGTATTTCACAAGAAGTTATTTATAACAGCACTTCTCAGACCTGAATAACTAATATATTGTATCAGATGCCTGAAATTGTTCTGTATGAAATTACGATCTTAGTTTATAACGCAAATTAGCTATGCCTCTCATGTAATGCTGAAGAGGTATCCGAACTTGTAACAGTGCTGATTCACATAATGTACTGGAATTATATAATGTATGTCTACTAATATCTAAAAGATGAAATTCGGTAGGGAGAACGTGCTTGGGGCACCCTCTGGTGGCAGGCTGTGGCATGCCGGCCTTAGTTTCCCCTTCTATTGTTCTCAGTAGCTCCACTTCAGATTCTCTTGCTATAATAAAATCCACCTTGGGGGTGATTTATTATAAAACATTGTGCAAATGGTCCAAAATGGAAGTTGTAAACATCATTTTTCACCTCAGTGCAAGCAGTCATGAAAAGACATCTTTTCTCTTGATGACCCCTATAACAAACTGGCTTCTTCAATCTTGCCCAGACTCTCTGTTAGTCACCCCCTACCCTCATACCAGGACCGCCATGCCTATCCATCCCCATTGTGAACCCTTCCCATAGTGCAGCCTCTCTTCTGGGAGCCTCCCTCGTTTCTCTGCCCCTTTCAATCTCCTCTGCATCCAGCCCTCCAGCACTAGAGATGGCAGCAGGTAACCCCATCCGCTGCTCTCCTTCTTCACCCTGCTCCAGCTCACAGCTCTGGCTCTGTGCTAGCAGGCTCCTCCCACTGCTGCTGCTCCTGCCTTCAGCCCCCTGCCCCAAGCTTGCTCGCTTGGGGATGTTAGACAACACACGTCACTAGGTGCTTTGCTTGATTTCAGTATTCTCCCAGGAAACACCTTCTGCTTCTTTTGTAGGGACTTCCACAGTCCTACTCCCTGGCAGGTCTCATCCAACCCAGACTCCCATGCAGGCAGGTCTGAATCATCAGTCTCTCTTCCTCACTGGGCCTTTTTTCTGCTCTACACCCAAGTGCCCTCTGTAAAGGCCAATTCATTGGCCAAATTGGAGCATCCCAATAACATGCAGGTGCACTTGCCCTGCTCCCTCTGAAAGGGATATCATCATCAGGGACAGAGAGCTACCTATTTAGACACTACATACTCTATATATAAATGCAGTAAGTACTGGCAATAGAAGTACTCACAACAAACAAAGAAGTTTAAATCGATTAACAAATATTTAAACAGTTAATAAAACTTAAAAACTGAGGCAATGCACAATTTATTTTTTACCTTCACATTCATACTATCAGTATCAGAAAAGGGGATTTGAATTCAGTCATAACTAATAAGGGGGGGGGGGGATTTCACCTGATAAAGCAAATGCAGTCTTCGAGGGCTACAGAGTAATTTTCTTACCTATTTTGGTTGCACTGTAAATATTTTCAATAGGAAAAGCACCTCCTAAACTATACAGCAGGACTTTTGCAAGTGCTGGGATAAGTTGGGTTGTTGTCACCAAAACGTTCACACAGTTACTCCTAAAGGGAGGAAAACAGTTTTTGGAATCTTCATAACAGCACAGCATTCAAAAATCCCAGTTAATATTTTGCTAAATAAAATTGGTCACTGAGGATGGCCTCCAGGATTTCCTCCATTTACATTACTGGCATTTTAAGCAGCATCTAGAAAAGTTTTGCTGTAAATCTCTTTCTTGATAAAAGTCTTATCTTTTGTCTGAAGTTTTTCTGTTTTGGGGCAAGTATGTAAGCCTGCAGTGCTGTGAAAACTTGCTCACTTTAAGATGTGTCAAAAGACTCACTCAAACATTGAGACACCCGAAATCACCAAGGCGAGGGTGAGAATAACCTTATCTGTGATGAAATTGGGGAGCTTTTAATGTCCCTTCAGATTGGCTTTGAAAAGCGCAGCTGGTAGTGACTGTATAACCAGAAATTAAACCTACCACTATTACAAGAGCAGACAGAGGAAGGGACACTAGAGCGACCCATTGGTGTTAACATGGGATTACAAACAGGAATTTGCAGGTTCTAATTCTGGTTTTACTACAGGCTTAATGTGTGATTTTAGGAAAGTGATTATCTCTCAGGATCCCACTCAGCAAAATGCAGATAATACCTCTCTACTTCAGAGATATTGTGGGGATTGATATGTGTACAGTACTTTGAATATGAAACACCTGACAACTATTTAAACATCTGTGGCTGGTCTTTATGTAATTGGTAATAATTTTCCAACAATCCATTGTTGCTTAAATGGCCATGCAGTTTTTGAATATTGTGCAGATAATATTTTTAGAAATAAAAAGTATGGTGTTAAGCACACACATTATTTATAATGCTGGTTTTTTTACTTCAGTTACCTATTGCTAAAAATAGCTTTCCAGTTTAACTGCTGTTTATTAAAAACATGTAGATACTTAAAACAGTTATTCAGTTTTATCTTTTCCCCTTTACATAGTTTCATCTCTCACCCAGGTTACTCTTGAAATGGAAGACAATATAGCTCCATTGTTTTTATTTTCATGGTTTTCGACTTGCAGTATTGATTAGCTCAGAAGGAATATGTACCACTCTGAAAATCATTGCAGAACCAGCAATGAAGGTTATCTTTGGATCAGAATACTGAGTTTTAATTACTTTGGTTAAACATATAGTTGCTCTTAAAAAAAAAGTTGACTCTCACATGCACTCAGGGTACATCTATACTTCAGTGTAAGCCCAGGGTTAATAGCACTTGAGTTAGCAGATTCTGGATTTGTAAAATTAGTGCTTGAGTGTTTACACTCATTTGTAACTCCAGATTTAGGAATCGTTAATCTTGGGTCCCAATCTGGGACTCCAGTGTCTATACTGCATTATGTGACCCAAGTACAACCACCCATATCCCAGACTTCTTTGTGCCCTCCCAAAATGTGACCATTTTAGCCTGTAGTATGGGAAAACTTGATTTCCCCCGAACTTGGGCTATCCAGAGGATAAAGAAAGTCAACCTCTGAGACACTTTAGGCAGACTCCCAGAGCATAAGTCCACTACGGTGCAGCTATACTTCAAAGCAAGGGCTTGAACCTTGGTTCCTGGCTTGACTCAGTCATCGACTTTCCACCCCATAGGGTCCTGAGACCTGAGTCAGCATGGTGTGTGTGTGTGTAGATGGAAGAGAGGTTAAGTGTGGGCTTGAGTTCAAACCCTGGGCTAACACTGCAGTGTAGACATAACTACTATGCTGGGTGGAATGAACAGAGACTTCGGATTTCTGCACTTATGTGCTCTAGTGCAGTGCTCAGACACCACTATAGATGACACTCTGCAGAAACATGAGCTAGATAGCTTTTGAATTTAAAAGGTCACAATTTTAAGGTGAAGTTCATTTTAGGTTTACATTGTCACTAAATGTGCCTTTACTAGATATTTAATGGACAACTTTCAGGGTGGGTTTTTTAAAAAAATATTTTTAAAAGCCATTTTGTACTTTGGAGTTTGAAATTGAAATCTGTTAACTTAGTAGTTTTCACACCTCCAATTCACATGTTCACTAGTTTGTTGCTAGAGGGCTGCTTATGAAGGTTATTCTGTTGTGGCACTTTTAAATATAAAATAAGTTAATTTACACAAGTACATACCTAGTGCTAATAATTGATAATGATTTAAGTGCATTTGTCAGCCAGGAGTCTGTCAGAGCTTCAATCTCTGCTCTTAACTGTAGCCACGCATCTCTTTTAGCAGGGCCAAGTAGACCTTATATAAACAAGTAAGAAAAAACAAGTTAAATTTGGCTTTAGCTGGAACATGCAGATTTTGCAGTAATTTTTTTCTACTGTGAATTCCGCTTTGAAGGCTTGATAAAATATATCCACTGAAGTAAACAGACTCCCTTTATCCTCCCTATTGTAATGAGGCTGTCTCAGACTAGGACTTTCATAATTTTGTTTGAAAGACATCTGAGGTCTCATTAATTAACCAGTTTAGATTCCCGGTGATATTTATACATATATAATGTTAGAGACTGAAAAGACCCCCTGGTCCATCTCTGCACCAATTCTTTCCAATACATTTTCTAGTGCTACTCCCAAGAACTATCTCCACCTCTATTGCTAGACTATCCACAACCTAAAACCCTACATCCCACTGAAATCCAGCCCCAATGATCTCTTTGCTAATGTCCTTTCATTACTTCTAGTTCTGTGTACCTGCCATCCTTGGGATTTGCAGCCTTGAAGTATTTGTAGACTTTGTCCTCGTTTCTTTAATCATGCCTTAGATGAACTATAAAAGCCTCCCTCAAACCTCTTAATAGTCCCACTAAGATTTGAAGATTTTTATAAGTACTCAGCTAACAGACAGGCATAACACTTTTGAAAATGTGATAATAACTTAGTCTAGTGAGGATCTTCTATTTCTTAGTCCATGGCTATTTTGAAACAAGACCATAATGTGAGGAAAAAATGTTACAAAAGTCAGAGGGAGCAGGATATTTGTTTGAGGTAGCCACAAACTGTGGAATACATTAGATAATCAATAAAGCACAAACAGTGTTTGGGAACGAAAAGAAAAATAGATACAGAATATATTAGGTATATGTCCTCCAATCTCATATTGATACTTGCTAGTATAATCATCCTATTTACTTTAAGTTCTTGCACATTGGCTCTCAGTAACACAATCTTTCTTTATGGAATATAGGTGCTTCAGAATTCTAGCCACATTAGGATCTTTTGTAAGAAAGTCTAGTAAATCGGTGGGTCAGTTTGTTTCCTATATTTTTAAGGTATACAAATCACATTCCGTAACAGTAATATGACACTCTGGACAGGACAGTTTCGTGGGGTATCATCCTTAACTTTTCAGGTATTTTAAGTCATTTGACCTTAAGACATCCAACAACCACCACCTAAAAATGCACTTACTGCTTCATTTTCACGCAAGCAAATACATTTAGCTACTAAAAATGCAAAGATACAAGTCAGTTCAATTCTCAGTGAGACATTTACTGTGGTGAGTGAAACTCACTTGTCAACACCATCCTAACTCCTGTAAAAGTGGTGCCAAACCTTCCTATTTTTGCTCAAAGGTGAGTTTTACGTTCCTCAAAATGAACCTCAAATGAAGTCAGTCTTGTTGCAGTGGAGAGATATATTGGGCCACTCACACACAGGCCTGGGCTCTCCCACTCGGTGTCTGGATGAGGGAAAGGGAGAGAAGACGATGTCTTCGTGGGATGGATGATTGATCCATACGGCTCTTGGCACTTCAGAGTAGGGCTGGAGGGCCCTCTAAATCTTACAGTTGGAATCTTCTGGGTTGATTGTCTTCTTTTACAGCAGTAGGACTCAGAAAGACTCCTTCAATACTGCTCCTATCACTGGCACTTTTATGCCCAAGTGTGTAAATGATAGTAGGAAAACACTCATCTTGTGAGAGATCAGAGGTTTCCAACAAAGACAGTTAACTTTGGGGGTGTGTCTGCTACACTGCTCAAAGATAACAGAGTCCTGTGGCACTTTTAAAGACTAACAGATTTATTAATCGCATGAGCTTTCGTGGGAGAAAATCCCACTTCGTCAGACGCTTTGAAGATAGGAAAGTTACAGAGTGGGAGGAAATTAAATGAAGGGGAGTGTATGACATAGCATCAGATCAGGCTGTAACAGCAAATCAAAATAGGTGTTAGGATTCAAAACACTGGGGAACAGCACATAGAGGAGGGGGGAGGTCAATTCACTTGATGTAATGCGAGAAAAATCCATAGTCCCTGTTCAACCCCAAGGCAACTGAGTCAAATTTGCATATAAATTCGAGTTCTGCAGACTCTCTTTGAAGCTGTGATTTGTTATTCATCTGTGTCAACACAGCTATTAACAAGTCGTTAAGGGAGTGAGCAGGGAGGTTGGGTAGTGGGTATAAAAGAATTTTTTCAACTAGGTCCCAAGAAAAACATTTGAAAACCACTGTGCTCAGAGTTAATGAAAAGGCCAGTGTAAGAGTTTTTCTGGGTTCAAAGCTGCAGCATGCAGTGGGCTGATCTGGCTACCCCCCAGCCCACCAAAACAGCAGGCTAGGGAGTAGACCAGTCAGACTCAGCATGCAGGCACCAGAGAAGTAGGAAACAGAAGGATTCTCTCTCCTAAAAATCATCCTAAGTGGTTTGCACAGCCAATAATTATATAATTGGATATGAAAGGTGAAATTCAGGCCCTTCTGAACTTGACTGGGATTTTGCAATTGACATCAATTGGACCAAAATGTCACTTTAAGTGTTTTGCTACCACAGTTCTCCAGGGTCTGCGCTCAGTCCTCCAGAAACAGAATTCTAGCAGTCATTCTTAACAGCAGGGTCCCTGTAGAGCAGAACAACTCTGGACTGGACATTTATATTAAATTTTAATAGCTCTAATTCCACTGAACTTAATATTGATGTGGAGGTTCCCAGGGCATAATAAGATAGCATTACTTAAATACCATAACCATACGGTAACTTTTTCAAATGTAACTTGATAATAATTTAACTTGTCCTAACCTTACCTCCTATGTTGTTCTTGTAAGTATTATACAACTCTTTTACTCTTCTGTAACGGAAAGCCAGCTTCCTCATCCAGTCAACCCCTCCTCTTACACCTGTTGGCAGACAAAGGTTTGCACTACTTGCAGCTGCATGGAAGCCATCAGTTGCAAAACTGTAGGTACTGCAAACACCCAAAATATATTAAAAATAAATACAATTTATTCCTGGAAAAGCTCAACTTTTTTAATCTTTGCAGAAAACAGAAAGCTTGGAAAATGATGCATCTTACCTTAGGTCTTGCCCATTGTCATCAGAAGAAACATCATCTATATGAACTTGATCACATTCCTATTGACAAATTAAATTAAAAAGATAATTTTTGAAAAATGTTGTGTATGTTTTAATACTTCCCACTATGTACTATAGTGCAGGCATTAATGAAACAATCTCTGTGTAGTACTGATTGTGCCAGAAGATGGCAGTGTCTACACATGTGCAGTCCCTAATCATGACAAACTTTCCTTTGCAAACAAAAGAAATCTTAGCTGCTCAGACGTTATTCAAGCTGAGTTAAAATGGAATGACCGAAGAAAGCTATAGGGTATTTGTTACTTCAGTGTGATTCTAGACAGCAATTCTTTTTTAAAAAGCCTCTCCTAATCTCTCTCTGATGTGTCAGTAAGATATGTTAACTCAGCATTTCAAAATCAGTCCCGACCATCACTATCACTCTCCATGCTATATGAAATTGAAAGATTTGTCATTTCTGTTAAGCCTCCAAAAGTTTCAATGCTTATCCAAGTCTTATCTGAATTTTTCCATACCAAAGAGGTTTGGGTTCTCCACAAAATCTGGCTCTTGAAGGCACCACGACCTCCTGGTTTCAGCTAGGCTGGAAAAACCATAGAAACAGCCTGTCCCGTAGTATTTCACTACTTCAAATCTCATTAAATTATACTTTTTCGCTGTACCTTCTGTACTTCCTGTTTTTTTTCTAAGAATTTTTTTTTTATTGGGGTAGTGGTTTCTTTATTAAGGTTCTTCCATTGTTCCCAGTTGTTAAAGGAGAAAATACCATTTTAGTGTACATTTACAGAAGTCTTGCATGGATAGTTTTACATTTGTTTTCTGTACTACAGTTATATAGTGTATTCTCTGGATTCAGTAGCTTGGAGATTTTACCTGCATCTATTTAAGTGATGCTGACACATATGAAAATAACTGCAATTGTGAAAATGTGGACTAAAGGATTTTACTGAAAAACAGTTAAATGTTTTCTAATTTTAAAATAAAAAGTTGAGGAATGGTTTTGAAAGCTGATTCACCCACTCTACTGCTGTAACTAAGATGGATTAACGCAATCATTAGATAAAAACAGTCTAAATGTCCCCCTTACAGAATTGCACACCCTCAAATGAGAAGCTATCTCAGTCATTGTCAAACAAAATCACCAGTCAAAATGTGCATATTTTAGAAGTCTCAAAGCTCAGTGTAGTATAAGTGCTAAGACATTTTAAAATCTGAAGAAAGGAGACACTTCAGAATATACACACTGAGAAGTTCTAAGAATTTAAACTGGGAAGACAGCTGTAATTTTGGAATTTTCATAACATTTTTCTGTTCTACACTTTATTGCCGTATTATCAAAAGTAAACATGATGTTTTTCCCCCACATAAAGTAAGCTTATTTAAAAAATCAGGTTTGACTTTTAGAAGCAATTTGTGGACAAAATTAGTGCAAACAACATAACTTTAATTGTAGTATTTGATTTATTCTTATGTAATATGTCCAAAAGAATTAGCCAAATTCTACTTATTTGGCTTAACCCGATCGTGTAATTGACATAGAAGTGAAAGAGTTCCTTGGGTTCAAGGGCTGTAAAGGTTACTCCCTGTTCTCTCCTTGGGAATAATAAAATGCACTTTTTCTCTAAGTGGGATGGAATTACCCCAGGGTGCAGGATATTACAGAACATTAATATAGATGCTGTGGAAAATACTAGGTTTATATAAACTGACATTAGCAATATAAAAAAACAACTCTAAACTGGAACAATCTTTTTTGGAGACTGAAAAAGTTCAGATAACCCACAACTTTCAGTTTATTTTTATGTGGGCCTCTGGACTTCCCTGGTATGACAAAAACTAGCAAAACATTATTGGAATTCAAAGTCTTCAATTAAGTTTTTTGGGGTTTGGGGATGGGAGAAAAGAATGCCAGCTGCAAATATATGAGCAGTTTTCTTACTTTCCTGTCCTTGCTATTGTTGTGTCTATGGAGGAGTGGCAATGGTGGACAGATCCTGATACCACTATTCATGTTAAGCAGCATCATACTCCACAGCAACTTCACTCATTTCAGTGAGACTGCTCAGAGTAAGATACTAATCCAGGGTGTAAGGTTTTAGAATCTGACCTGGTATGTGGTGAGGAAATGAAGGGTACGCAGGGTATGCATGAATACACTGAGTATCTGTAACTGTTTGCATTTTGTTAAACTGTTCAGCTACTTCATAATGAGTACTGAAGTTAGACTTCATTTTAGTACTAGACAATAAATCGTTTTACTTGGAATGGGCCCACTAACTGGCACATAACCAACATCTAAAATTCCAGAGACTAACAATGAAATTATCAACAAAACTGAACATGAGTGGTGGCAACGGCTCAGCCTGTTTAATGTACTTGGAATTTTTGTCTCACATCTTGAAAGCCATATCCAAATTCATCGGGCAGGAAAGAAAGAAGGCTTGAGAACAAGCACTTTTCTTACTTCTTTGCTGCTTGTCTCTGCAGGACAGTTTCTCAGTTTCCATCAGTGTAATAGGATCAGAACACACATGGTTTCCCAGTTATTTCTCCTCACTAGTTCTATGGCTCACCTTCTTAACTAATTGTTCAGCACTATGGGAGCACTGTTACTTGGTGGGGGTGGGGTGGGGGTTTTTTTGGGTGCATTACTGAATACTCAGAAGGGAGACCTTAGAGCTGACTCATGTGCTTTTTCTATTCTATTGAAATACTCCTTTCTCCTTGATTTCCAAAGAATTTAAAATAGTCACACTAGACCAATGTAGTTTGTAATATTTCGGTAAACTTTCAGACCAAAAATGTTCAAGTTCATCATAAAGTCAAGTCTGGACATTTTGTACAGGTTTTAGTCAGTTCCTCCTATTCCCAGTGGAAACAATGAACTTGGTGCACAACATTAGGAAATTAGAACTTATTTATAGGAGAGATGGGATAGAAATGGGGGTAGAAAAAAAAGCTATCTGTAATTTGAATTTTAAGGTAAAATACCTTTCAGAACAGCTACAGTACTGGCTACACTCAAGTCACAGTGGGTCACTGGCTGTGCAAGTTCAAAACTAAGAAAGATAAAATATATTTTCTATTACTGTGGGTGTACAGAATTAGTGCAGGTACAATAACTGACTTTTGTTTGCAGTATATTTATTTAAATCACATCTCAGTGCAGTTAATTACCTATAGGAATGTTTAAAGCTTGAAAATTTTACTGAACGTGCAGAGCCTACAAATTGTCCATAAAAAAATTATCCTCTTGGAATGAATAGTAATTTCATTATCCAGTAAAAATAGTGAGTCACTGCACTGAAAACAAAAATGCTATTATACTGCAGATATTCAGCTCCACTTTTTCTCAGGATGTATAGAACCACCCATTTCATGTACATGCCTCAGTCTCTATTAAAACTGACCGCCAAGTTTTGAGGCTTATTTAAACTGCTACCTGAACTTTTCCCCTCTTTTATATGAATGAAAAAAGAGCATAGGTTGATTATTTTTTTCACTTCACCATGAGAAAGAAGTAAAATGATAGATTCTTCATACGTCATTACCATTTTTTGCTCTCCAAACCAATATTATGTATATCTATCCCTTTAAAATGTATTTATTTGGTTTTCCACAGCCTGTGATAAAGCTATATTAGTAATAGCTTACTGCTACACATATACAAGAGCTAAGTCCCAGTTACTACTACTTGTATTTGTAGACACTGATTTTCATGCGCATATTTGTGGTGGTTGGTGGGGAGGGAGGAGTGGAGAGGAAGGAAAGCACTAGAACTGAATTACTTTCTACCAAAATTTCTCAGTCACCCTTAGACTTACTTGTGTAGGATAATGTACAATGTATTTATTCCTTACCTGTACAACAGTCATCTAATGGAATGCAACTGCCACTAATCCAGACATTACTACCGGACTGGCCCCACCTCTAAGCCTCTAAAATGGCTCTGCAGCATGGATTTTCTATAGCCTGCAACCACTGAATATAAGGTTGGACAACCAATTACGGTCCAAAATTATACTCAAGCTACCTAATATTTATGCTTCAAGAATGAAACAGCTGGAGAAAAGAAAAACCCAGCTTGAAATAACAGAAGCTTTACTGACTAGAACAGGAGTTACTAGGTTCCTGAGGAATACTTCAATACATGGGAACTTCTGGATTGGTGGAAACAATAAGTCAAATAGGACCAGGTATTACAGATGGTAATATCCAATAATCTGGATATTATTACTAGCAGATGGCAAGTAGTGGCTATAACAAACAAGAGGAGAAAGGATTAAAAGGTTTAAGATGAGAACAGCCTAGAGGACCTGATGTCTAAAGGCAGCATGACAAGTAGATGGGCCCTACGCCACACATGGGTCCCCTCCAGACTGTGTTACTGTCATGCATTATATTCAGGGATGAAGATGACAGGAATAAAAAGACTCCAGCTTGTGCATAACATGGTGGCTCAACTCCTCAGTTGGTGAGAGAACTGGTGCTCTGAACCCTCCACTGCCTCCCATTTCACTTCCTCCAATGGCAATTGAAGGCCGTGGTCTCGATGTTTAAGACCATCAACAATTCAGGACCCAGTTATATCAGAGATTGTCTCCCCATCCAAGACAGATGTACTCTTCTTGGCCAATGCATCCCAGGGCATAAAACCTAGGACACAAAGCATGTTGAGAATCAGAGATGTTGGACAGCAGTGCTTGTGTAATGAATGATTAAAGGAGACTGGGCTAAACAAAAGAGTGATGGATTTTAGAACATCCTGCATAACCCAATGTATCCAACCACAACTGTACTCAAGATGGAAGGGGGAAAAGAAAGGATGGGGAGAGAATAAAAAACAAAAGAAAACCTTAGGAGAGTTTTTAGGAAGGAGGAACAGCAGATTGCACTATGGCCAATCATCATGAAGATCTAATTTACCTAATCAAAGAGCACTATGAAAAACCTTAGAGAGCTGAGAGATTCATTCCATAAGTGAAGGGATTCCCATGTGGCCATCCTAGATTTCTGCATATATTGCCTGGACCTTACTAACTCTGAGGTGGACTAGCAACTAATTTTTCTGGAGTTGTGACACTAGGAAAGATGACAAGTTCCAAAGAGGTAGCTGTGTTAGTGTAGGTCAGCCAAACAAAGAATCCTGTGGCATTTTAAAGACTAACCAATTTATTTATAAATATATTTATACATTATAAATATATATAAATTATAAATAAATTGGTTAGTCTTTAAAAGTGCCACAGGACTCCTTGTTTGTTTAGGAAAGATGGACAGTCCTGTCGGCCTTCTGATATGCTTCACAGATTGTGTATCTGATATATTTTAAAACAGAGATTTTGGAAATTTTGGTATTCTTTTTTGGCTCTACCTTGTGTTACACAGAGTTGGTTTGCCAGAGTGTTGAGGCTAGAAATACTTAATTGAGTATAGACATTCAGGAAGTTTGGCTTTAACTAATCTTGGAATGCTAGGTTCTAGGACAAAAGGCTTCCTCTACATCCCAAATGATATTTCTCAGGCTCTCTAAAATGGAAAATATTTTGATATAGGGCAAATGCCGAAATGACCTTTAGAACAACTTTTAGGGCAAAGTGTTAAATATACTGTATCAGGAAAAAACAGGTGGTGTTGTACCTGAATGGAAATCGCCATGTCTGCTAAACCTATAAGCTGACAATACAACGAAGATGACTTTAATAGTGAGAGGGAAAACAAAGTGAAGCTTCAGCAAATGTCTCAAAGAGAAAATGACAAAGGCAGTATAGAATCAAGGTGAAGGTTCACTTTTTGGAAAAGAGAGCTTACTGGTGCCTTGAACTCAGCTTGAAGAAACCCCGGCATGTGCTAGTGAGGAACTTAAGGTTCTTTGAGTTGCCACTTGAAATCTGAGCCAAGGTTCATTACAAAGGAAATTAAGCAATGCTTTGAAAAATTGATTTAGTCTCTACCTTGTGGTGTGGGGCACTAGAAAGAGAATATGGTCAAGTGATATCTCACTTAGACTGCAATAAAACATACACTAGCTGAGGAACAGTCAGGATTTCAGTTCTCAGGTTTCCTACTGCTGGAGAAAGCTCAGGTGAAGGACAGGTTTTGGGACAAAAAGATAAAGGTCATGGGAAGGCTCTGAGCTTAGGAAATCTTTGTTTTGTGACTTTGGAAGAACCAGAGACAATGGGGTCAGTGAAGGGCAATGAAGACATTAGCTTGGTACTTCCTGATTTCCCTACTGGCTGTGGAACAAAGTGAAATACCTATTAGGAGAGCCCCCATCACAAGAGAAGGAAAATACATCATCCATCAGGTTTCTTCCCCCAGAATTTGAAGCAAAACCTTACCAACTCTGGTTGCAATTGGTGGTTAAAAATGTCTACCTGGGTAAGGCATTCTGATCCAGATTAGAAGTGGATCAAAAAGTTCTGTGTTTAATATGTGAGCTGTTTCTCTCACTGCCTATTCAGAAAAAACTGACAATTGTGAGTTTATCACATTCCATCATGTCAGAAGTAGACTTCATGAATGGAGATAATGCTTAAACAGTATTGCTGATGGCCCTGGTTAATAGATAGTTGATTTTCTGGCAGGGGATCTGTGGTGACCCTAACAGGTAAGTGATCCCCAGTGATCTGCAGCTATAGCCAGAGGGAAGATAATATGATGGATTGCAAGGACACTGCCTTGTGATCTCAGAACACAACAAAGAACACTTGGACTAGAAGATGATTATTCTCTGAACCATGTTAGTGCATGACATAAAGAAACTGGGAAATGGAGAATTAACACGATGTGAAAAGTAAGCCTCCAAGTTCAGATACACTGACCTGGTGGAACACATTTTGTGAGGAGAAACACTCTGAACTGAGGAGTGAGACATCAGATCACCAGGAGGATCAGATCTTGGGAGAGGGAGGTATGGAGTGTCATTGATTTAGTTCATCACCAAATTATCTATCTGTAGTACCTCCAGGAGAATCCCTGTAGAATTATGATAAGCTCTCTCAAAAGGTGGTTGAGACTAAATGAGACATATAAAAAAACTGTATAGAAGAATATGTGTTCCTGAAAATAGCTTGCCAGAAGTTTCTAAAAGACATGCAGGACCCAGGGCTATGAATTAAATGTGTTGAAGGCCAAATCAAAAGTGGAAGAATGTGAAATGGATAGGCGAATAAAGATCTGAACCTCCTGAGAAGTGTGTGAATTAGGAGACTGAGGTGTATTATCCTGGTTATAGCTTCCCTGACTGAACAGATGACATACAACAAATGGTAAAAGAGAGCCTGGAAATTCCCAGTTTTCTTTTGGACCAAGAATAAATCTGATGTGAATCCAGAAGCTTCTGAATAGCGTTTAGTATTGTCTGTCGTATTGGCTGCAGGGAAAGGAACAGAATATTTTGATAATGTCACAGACTTATGGACTTCTTTTGTTATTCCATGTAAAAATTTAGTCTATTTTACTGATGTGCTTTTCCTGTCTGAGGTCTTCAACTCCAAACCCACAATGCTCTCTAGAGAGTTGAGAAAAGGGAAAAAGAATTAATTTGCACCTGAGTTTTCTTATTTTAAGGTCAAGGTTTAGAAATTGCAGATCTGAAGGTTTGTTACGGTTTGCTCTCAATTTCTATTTCTTTAGAGACATGAATGATGACTTGGTACAGACTGTCTGCTCATGACTAAAAGCCTGTCATTATCATTATCAGAACTTGGTGATATGAGTCCTTAAGGAGTATGGTGATAACTCTCCTTCCCTTGAAAAGGAAGGGTAGCTCTTTTTATCCTGAAAATTTGAAAAAGGCAAGATGTAGGCAGCAAAGAAGGTGTTTAAGGAGAGGACTGCAAACTTTTCTGTTCAGACAACATCTTTTGGAGGCAAAAAGGGACCACTTGGGCTGAGAGAGAAGATCTGGAAGGTAAATGGTTCCCTTTTCAGGTGAATATTGCAGTGCACAGAGGACCCCAAATCTTCATGTATGTACCCTGATGTTCTAGAAAATTATTGTAGTATCATGATTGCCTTTGACTGATCAGTTAGTAGGATCAATCCAAGAGTAATGTCTGTATAGGGATGTGTGAGAAATGCTAATAAAGCAGCATACTTTTAGTGTTATATTCTGGGATGAAACCATCACTGTTACATTCTTTAAATTCTTACCTCCAAGTCATTAAAAAATAAATGTGTATCGGCGAGATTGAAAATCATTTCTTCCATTCGCAGACCCAGTGTTACGGCCATTGGTGGATCCTTAGAAAATGAAAATTTAGGTTAGATATTTAATTACAATTCATTCATGTAGCAGTTATTCAGAAGTTGCTGTATGCCAATGTTTTGCAGTGACTTTCTCTAAAATTCTCAGGGTCTGAACCTTTTTTTACTATAAAGTTACAATTAGGGATTGATGTGTTTGAAGGGAGTCCAGAGAGTTACAGAGAAGCGATGGGAGACTGGCATGTTGAAGAGGTTATTTTATGAAAAATAGCCTTAAAAAGCTAAATATTGATACCTTGGCTAACCTACGGCTGAGGAGAAACACAATAATTGTTTACATAGCTGTGGAAGGTGAAATATTGAAGTGTAATTAAATCATTTACAGCTGTTACCAGGGAGGGGAACTACTCGTTAGAAGTCATAGGATGATTTAAGAAACGGAATTATTTTAATAAGAATATTTTACATTTTTCATCCAAAGACCCCAAAAAGATGGGTACTAACCATCTTCTGTAACTATTATTCTTTGAGGGATGTTTCTCATGTCCATTGCATGCTAGGGGTGTGCACGCATCACAAGCTCCACTAGTGCCAGAGATTTTTCCCTTTTGTGGCATCTGTAGACATCCATCTCTAATGCCCTTTGCAGTGGTATGCACATGCACTGGTATGTAGGGTGCTCCTGGTGCCCTTTCCCTTTCAGTTTCTTCTGGTTGGAACTCTGACAGAGGGGAAGGAGGAAGGGCAGAGGTCATGAAATAGACATGAGCAAATACATCTTGAAGAACAACAGTTATAGAAAAGACAGTTGCTAACTTTCCGTGACTGCTGTTCTTTGAGATGTGCTGCTTATGTCCATTCCATTTTAGGTATGTGCACTCTCAGATGCACAGGTACTGGAATCTTTTTGCCTTATCAGTATCTATAGAGCCAGCTCCTTCTTAAGCTCATGCATTAGTACGTCAGGTGCCATAAGCCGTGTGCTCCCTCCCCACTCCAGTTCCTTCTTACCATTGATTCCGACAGCGGAAACAGAGGGTGGGTCATGGAATACATGTGAGCAGTGCATCTTGAAGAACAACAGTTATGAAAGGTTAGTAACTGTCTTTTCTTCTTTGAGTTCTTGTTCATGTTGATTTCATTTTAGATAATTGACAAGCAGTATGGTGGGCTTGGAATCAGTGGGCGTGTCATCCGTAGCACTGCTCTGCCAAAGTTGGTGTCATCTTGAGCTTGCTGGATGATAGTGTAATGGGTAGTGAAGGTGTGACCCAATGGCGATATAGCAGTCCTGCAGGTGTCCTGGACCAGAAAAGCTATTGATGTGGCTTGAGCTCTGGTTGAATATTCTGTGACAAACGGCCATGGAGAAACATTTGTCTGTTCACCCTTTCTTCCACTGCACCAAAGAGCTGTGAAGATTTGCGGAAAGGTTTAGTTCTGTCCGTGTAGAAGGCTAAAGCCAGCCTTACTTCCAGTGTGTGCCATCTATGTTTCTCATTAGAACTGTGCAGTTTAGGGAAGAACACTAGGACAAATAACTGCAATAACGCCTTCAGTAGAAAGGCTGGGTGATGTCACAGTTGAACCTTGGCCTTAAGGACTCATATTTTCATATTTCAGGGCCACAGGCACTTCCTGTGATTCTTAATGGGAAATAACAACTACCAATTCACAGCCCTTCTCTTTGGCTGATCAACTGCACAAAGAATCTTTAGGAAATGCATGGCTGGGAAATGGTTGCTGGGAAGATATTTAAAGCCCTTAGTGAGCACATAGTAATTTTCTCCCGCATATTTGGATGTAGGAGGCAAGGTGGAAGGATTCTGCCTTAGGGCCTTCACCAACTTGATGACCCCTTCATGGAGTGGGAGGGCTGCTCTAGAGAGGGCTGCTGTTGGCAGGATGTCAAAAAAATCGAGTTAGCAGGCTCCTTTAGCTCTTTCACCTTCAAGCCCAGATTGACTGCTACTCATTTGAGTAACTATGGGTGAGCCCTAGAATCATCCTGGAGAATTGTGGTGGAAGGTCCCATTACTGCCTTATCAGATGATGAAGATTAGGATGCCAGTAGGAGAGGACTAGGTGACTGTTCCTCTGGCACTTGGGTCTCCTTCTGGTGGCTCACCAGCCTCTCCTTCCCCTGGCTTCATTCATCATTTCGATCTGGGGGTGGTCATGATACTGTTGCTAAGTGTCTTTCTGATGTCCCTGAATTGGACTGATGCAAGACCCTGGGACTGAAGGACCCCTTCCCCCAGTTTCCAGAACAGTCAAGGCCCAGCCCAGTGTGTTAGCAACCAAGAACCTGGAGCTAGGGCAGGTCACAGTTGGATATCTATGGTCTTTACGGGAGGGACTCTCATACTCTGAATCCAAGCCAGGGGACCATGGCAGCACTGACCTTGCCTTAGGTTCCCTGAAAAGCTGGGTGTGGTGCTCCAGTGCCAGGGAATTGTGCCAAGATTCCAATGGTTGGGGCAAAAATTCACTAGGGTGCTCATGTCCTGGTGACTGGTTGGAGTGCTCTGGTGAATGCCTCCTCGAGTTCAGGGATTGCTGTCAAGTCTCTGATGCTCTGGACTGGGGTTCTGCAGCACCTACAGTCCAGTTGGTGGCTACTGTGCCTCGAAGACCAAGGAGGTATCAGTGACTGCTGCCCAGGCATCTGTGGGCACCGCAGGGATGGTGAGAGGTGATGCAATATCGGAGATCCAAGTGGGGCCCCCATCACAGGCTTGCTCCTTGACCTGCTCTTAGCTGATTGGCCTGATCGAAGGTCCTAGCCCTTGGGTCCTGATAGATGAGCAGTATCAGGAATGAAAGTAAGCCCCACAGCCACCTGGAAGGTCTCAGGAGTGGAAGGCACTGCCAGATGCCGAGGGCCTCTGCCACTACCAGGCATCAGAGGTAGGTCCTGAGGTGGGCTGGGAGCCCTAGGAAGAGAGGCCACAGCCAACCCAAATTCCAGGGGAGACGAGTGACCCGTCACAGCTCTCAACTCATTCCCCTCCCCTGCCTGCTCCACTTACATGGGGAGCGCCCTCTGTTGGCATGACTCTTCTTAGGCTGCTTCTTCAGTGGCACTGGAGATGGTTATCAGTGCTAGAGGCATGCTTTAGGTGGACACCAACTTACTAGATGCCAAATCTGATTGGCCAGGCTCAGACAACAGTCTGAGGGCTGATTCCATCAGGCGCAAGCTCCACCTGATGATATGGTCTTTCTTTGTGCAGGGTCTAAAGTTCCTACAGATTTTGCACTTGCCCTGAATATGAGTCTTACCCAGGCACTTCAGGCAGCTCTGATGAAGGCATTGGCTTTTTACAGGATCTGTATTATGTGAAGCTCAGGGGCCAGAGCATGCTCTGCTCCTGGGATTAACCCATGAACTGGCATACTTAATCACTAAAAACTACTTAAAGCTACTATAACAACTAATTGAATTTGCTGAAACTATATACAATAATATAAGAAAAAAACACTGAGAAGCCCTTGCTGAGGCAGGGAAATTCCAGCACTGCCATAGGTGGTAAGAAAGCGGTGAGAGAGAGAGGGGCCAACAGCGTCCTATACACCAACACATACGTAAGCCACTGTCATGGGTGCTAGAGCCAGCCGTACAGCTACCATTGAGGAGAGAAACTTTCCAGCACCAGTGCATGAGGCACATACCTAGCAAGGAATGGACATGAGCAAGCACTTAAAAAAGAAGTACTGTGGAAAGGTGTGGGAATATCTTTATTCCCCCTTTACAGACAGAGGAACTGAGGCACAGAGAAATTAAGTGACTTGTTCAAATTCACGATGAGTCAGTGAGAAAGAATACACATCCTCTACTGCCCAATCTGCTACAACATCCATTGGACTATACCACAGAATAGTCACCCAGATTAAATACTGGAAGTCTCTTCGCTGAAGATATGTAAAATTGGACTGGAACAAACTCACTAATTATTGTACTGAAAGTAATAATGCCACAGAGTGAGGGAGAGATGAATTAAAAGGTCTTTTTGATTTCTCGTGTCTATGCTTTATAAGAAAACAAAAGCCAGTCTGAAATCTTTTAGTAAATTAAGTAAATTGAGATTAAAAGACTTAAAATTGCTGTCTTTATAAATAACAATGTTTTGTAACCTTCTGTCAATCCAATCACTCCAAATCACAAATCATCATTCCTTTATATTATCATTAAAGATTCCACCAATCAGGATCAGGCCACCATTGTGGTAAGCACTTTGCAAACAAAAAGTACAATCTGGTTTCTGCTATAAAGGACTTAAAACTGAATGGCAAAATTTGAAATAGATGTATTTTGGCACTGGCCCAGGCAAGAGGCAGATTTCCAGGACACAAAGACCATAGTGTTTAAGAAATTGTCATTAGTTAGAAATAAGACCCAATTCTCTGTCAGTGATGCTGACAGAGAATATTTTCATGCTGACTTCTGAAATGGTCCAAATTATTTTTCTAAAAGAAAAGGAAACTCCAGGACCTTGTGAAATGACTGCTTCCTGAATTTTCCATTAAAACGCCCATTTGGCCTAAAGACTACATAGGTGGAAAGTGCAGGAAGTGCACAAATCTATTTTCCAGATGGGATGACTAAGAAAATTGGGTTCAGTGATTTGCCAGAGGTTACATAAGATGTTTGTAAGAGAGCTGGAGACAGAAGCCTGAGCTGAGAGATGATAGAGCCATGGCTTCCCTCACTAGGCCATACTGCCTTCAAGGGATAACCATTGTATGTTAACCATCATCATGAAATTGATGTAATTTTAGAAAAGAACAAAACTGGTTAGATCCACAAGACAAACATCTATTTATTTTCTCTAGCCTCTTGAAACCATTTTCACTGAATGTTAATGTAAGAGAATTTCTTCCCCGCTTAAATATGAATTTCACAATTCCTTTTTCTGCAGTATGCCGATTTCCTCACTCCTATGAATGCTTAAATTGATGCATAATTTTACTCTCATATGCAGTCTCATTGCTGTCAATGGGCCTACTCATGTGAGTAAAGTTATAAACCGTAAGAGTTTGCAAGATGGGGATCTTAGGCTTTTGCATCTGTTTTTGCCTCTCTCTCTGTGGAACTGGACTATGTTGTGGAAACAAACTCTAAATTATTGCATCATAATCCAGTTCTTTTTAACAGAATATTCCAGTTATATTTTCTGGAAGAGATGAAAAGAGTGTAATTGAAAGATACACTTGAGACTATCTGTCACAATTTGTGGATGCACCTTATCCAGTGCAATTAATGCCCCAATAGCATCTCTGTGGGTGAAGCAAGACACTCACTACACTCTTGAATGAACTCATACAGGAAAATGATAAAAGACAACCCCCCCATCACCTGTTGGGGAACACTCTTCACAAAGTGATCACTTTCTATCTGACCTATCAGTCTTCATTGTCAAAGGGAATCCACACAACACTTTCAAAAGACAAGCCTGGGAGCTTAAATCCATAACGTTGTTAGACATGAAAAACCATGGACTGAATAGAGACAGTGGATTTATGGTTTATTACAACAATCTATTACCCACTAACAACCCCCCGCACATACACACTTTCCTCTCTATGCGTGGTCCTTTGAAAAAGTTCTTTTTAAACTAGGTTTGAAGGGGGAAGGTGACCAAAGCCCACAGGTAAGTGAAACTGAGGGAGACCTGGGGGAAGGGATGGAACTTGGGCGGTGCTGGGGCTGTAACAGCAGGAATAAAAGAGAGGGTAGTTGGGACTGGGAGGGGGGATCAAATAATTGTTTTTTATTTCCTAATGAAGTCATAATACCTCAGGCGAGTGGGGAAGGAGGACACTGGGAGAAATTCCAAGGAGGAAGATGCTACAGGAGGGAGAATTGACAGGGCAAAGTAGGGCAATGGGCCCGGTATCTTAGGTGCCTGTACACAAATGCGAGGAGCCTGGGAAACAAGCAGGAAGAATTGGTAGTACTGGCACAGACAAGGAACTATGATATAATTGGAATAACAGAAACATGGTGGGATAACTTGCATGACTGGAGCATTGCCATGGACGGATATAAGTTGTTCAGGAAGGACAGGCAGGGAAGAACGGGGGGGGGGGGGGGGGG
>ML688964.1:34693-47655 GCA_007922175.1 Pelusios castaneus
TCTGCTGGGAAGATAATACAGCAGTGCACAGGCAATCCAGGAAGTTTTTGGAGAATATTGAGGACAACTTCCTAGTACAAATGCTGGAGGAACCAACTAGGGGCCTTGCACCTCTAGACCTATTGCTCACAAACAGAGAATGGAATGGAGAGGAGAGCAGCCCTCAGTGATGGAAAGTCAGATTAGGGAACATTTAAAGAAATTGGATGTGCACAAGTCCATGGGGCCGGATGAACTGCGTCCGAGGGTGCTCAGGGAGTTGGCGGAAGTGATTGCAGAGCCGCTGGCCATTACCTTTGAGACCTCGGGGTGAACGGGGGGAGGTCCCAGAGGATTGGAAAAAGGCAAATATAGTACCTCTCTTCAAGAAAGGAAAAAAGGAGGATCCGGGGAACTACAGACCGGTCAGCCTCACCTCAATCCCTGGGAAAATCATGGAGCAGGTCCTCAAAGAATCCATCCTGAAACACTTGGAGGAAAATAGAGTGATCAGGAACAGTCAACATGGATTCACCAAGGGCAAATTGTGCCTGACCAACCTGATTTCCTTCTATGATGAGATGACTGGATTTGTGGATGAGGGAAGAGCCGTTGACGTGGTATACCTTGACTTTAGCAAGGCTTTTGATACGGTTTCCCACAGCATTCTCGTCGACAAGTTAAGGAAGTATGGGTTGGACGAGTGGACCGTAAGGTGGATCGAAAACTGGCTAGATCAACGGGCTCAGCAGGTAGGAATCAATGGCTCGATGTCTATTTGGCAACCGGTAACGACTGGAGTGCCCCAGGGGTCGGTCCTGGGGCCGGTTCTATTCAACATCTTCATTAATGATCTTGATGATGGAATAGACTGCGTGCTTAGTAAGTTCGCGGATGACACCAAGTTGGGGGGAATGGTAGATACTCTGGAGGGCAGGGACAGGATCCAGGGAGACTTGGACAAATTGGAACACTGGGCCGAACGAAACCTCATGAGGTTCAACAAAGACAAATGCAAAGTCCTGCACTTAGGACGAAAAAATCCCATGCACTGCTACAGGCTGGGGACCGATCGGCTAAGTAGCAGCACTGTAGAAAAGGACCTGGGGGTTATGGTGGACGGGAAGATGAATATGAGCCAACAGTGTGCCCTTGTTGCCAAAAAGGCCAATGGCATATTAGGCTGCATCAGTAGGAGTATTGCCAGCAGATCGAGGGCTGTGATAATTCCCCTCTATTCGACACTGGTCAGGCCGCATCTGGAATACTGTGTCCAGTTTTGGGTTCCCCACTACCGAAAGGATGTGGACAAATTAGAAAGAGCCCAGCGGAGGGCAACAAAAATGATTAGGGGGCTGGAGAACATGACTTATGAGGAGAGACTGAAGGAACCAGGCTAATTTAGTCTACAGAAGAGAAGACTGAGGGGAGATTTGATAGCAACCTTCAACTACTTGAAGGGGTGCGCCAAAGAAGAGGGAGGTAGGCTGTTCTCGATGGTAACAGAGGGCAGAACAAGGAGCAATGGTTTCAAATTACAGCTGGGGAGGTCAAGGTTGGATATTAGGAAAAACTTTCTCACTAGGAGGGTGGTGAAGCATTGGAATGGGTTACCTAGGGAGGTGGTAGAATCTCCATCTTTGGAGATTTTTAAGGCCTGGTTAGACAAAGCCCTGGCTGGGGTGATTTAGTGGGAGTGGTCCTGCTTTTTAGCAGGGGGTTGGACTAGATGACCTCGTGAGGTCCCTTCCAACCCTATTGTTCTATGATTCTATGATTTAACTATTCATGCTAATCTGTTCCACCTCATATTTAGCTCTGACACAGTGGCCAAATCTACACTGATGGTGACAAATTTGCTACAACAGTTCAATCTCTCTAGAACAATTGAATGGGTCAGTGAAGACCCGTTCAATCCATCAGGAAGTTGACCCGCTAAGTCCACCCCCTGAAAAAGAGTAGCACTGAGTCAAAGGAAGGGCATTTCCCTTTGACTCAGCACAGTGGAGCAGTGGAGGTAAGTAGGAGTTAGGCAGCTGAAGGGAGATATGCAAGTTATTTTACATAGCTTGCATATCTCCCTTTGACTGCTGCCAAAAACCTCAGAGAGTATAGACCAGGCCTGAGTGAGTTTCCCAGACCTGAAGAAGAACTCTGAGTAAGCTCACCACCAAAAGCAACTTTTTCCCCTCATCACGAAAAGTTGGTCCAATAAAAGATACTACTCTCAACCACCTTGTTTCTTTACTATCCTGGGACTGACACAGCTGTAACACCACTGCATAAAATAGCATGTAGCATTTTGGTATAAGTAGTAAAAATAAAATTAAGACACTTCATTTCAGCTTGTCACATCCTCAGTGTCCAATCTTAGAATAATATAATTCTGTCAAGGTAGATTTACTGAATTTGTGAAGAGCAAACTTTGCCTCCGTAAGCATATTTTCCAAATTCCATAGTGCAACTTTCTAACAAACATGAGAACCCACGTTCCAGTACTTCCCCAGTAAGCTCTTCACTTCACACGCAAATGGGAGGCAGAAAGGAGCAAGAAGCACTCTTATATACTTTAGTCAGTTTAATCAAAGGTTTTTAAAATGTGGAGGAATGCCCTAAATTTCACTTTGTCTCTTAACTTTCATCTGAGAACACAGACTCAGATTCTAGAATACAAACTAAAATAGCACAAGAGAAAAATATGGAAAAGAAAGCAAGAAATATAAGAAGGGAAGAAGCAAAGAGACGCCTATAGTAGTTATACACAAAATAGCTATAAGATAAATTTAATATGAGGGAGACAACTTCTGCTAACATATTGTGTTACTCCATATATTACAAAAACATTTAAAAATTGGTAACTTTCCCCAGATATTTGGATAAATTAAAAATGAAAACAAACCAAACAGCTCTTTTGCCTTTACAGACATGATCTGTAGCCGGATATTACGAGTATTCAGCGGAGTCATGATCAACTACTGCACTTCTCTATATCAAAAATACCATTGCTTTTAGCTATGCTAGTAGAGGGTATAAATTGGCGCCAGACTGTCTGGACTTCTGAGCTAGATTGAGCCATCCACTGGAATGTCTCTGAGGAGACTAAGTAAAAATATCTCAGCAGAACCAATATTTATGTTTTGGATGAGGAAAGAATCACGATAGGGTCCAGATGAAGTCCAACAACCTTAGTTTAACTAGTGGCAGCAAAATGTTCAGTATCACCGGGAAGAACAGGTGTTGGGAAGAAATGCTCACAGAATCATTTTATTTATTGTATTCAAATACGGTTTAAAACAAGCTATTTTATCTCAGTTTCTCTAGTTACATATAAATCAGCATAAATTAAATCCTTTTTAACAACTTGATGACCAATGGTGTGAGAATACACCTGTAAAGGGCAGTATTGTTGAACTTTTTAGGAATAGCACTGTCCTCTGGAAAACGTTTGCCTCACAAGCAGAAAGGTTCGAATTAAAGGTTAATGTTGCTGGCTTAATGGAATCCTTAGTGTCAAGTGGGAGCTCAGGTTTAAGTCCAGCTCTCTCTCTTTGTGGAGATTCATTCTTGGAAGGGTGTTACGGAGGCTGGAGAGGAGGTAGAGAGAGTGCTGTGGATGAATTTCCTGTGGAGTTCCTGTCTGTCTCTTCTTGGATAAAGTATGGGGTTAACAACACGAGAGTATAAGGAGAGCAAAAGGAGAGGTCCTGGGGAATCTGACAGAAATACAGAAAGCAATCAGTGCAGCTGAATGTTGGGGTTTTTTTGTTTGTTTGGTTGGTTTTTTTGAGTGGGTCAGTGTTGGTAAAAGTGCCAGCTTGGAGACGGAAATACTCTACTTAGCCTGTGAGCAATAGCCTCAGTGGTAATAAGATCCTTGTTCCTTCAAGCTAATTCCAAAGGGGTAGCCGTGTTAGTCTATTGTAGAAAGACAACAGAGTCTTGCGGCACTTTTAAAGACTAACAGATTTATTAATCGCATGAGCTTTCATGCGATTAATAAATCTGTTAGTCTTTAAAAGTGCCGCAAGACTCTGTTGTCCTTCAAGCTAATGTGACTCAACTCTGACATGGAGGGACAACCACAGAATAAGAGGACAGCATGGTCTTCATGGGCCATTCTCTATTTTTGGGCTCTCTGTAGGGACTGTCATCAGAGGGTGATCATCAAGTGTTAATACTGGTGGTGATTTCTGTGGTGTTGGCGTTTGTGCTTTAAGAGCCCATTAACTTGTTATCACATGTCATCAAAACACGTGCCAAGTTTCAATCACAAAAAAGGCTGACCAAATTTGAACCAATTAACAAAGGTAAAAGGTACCATATCCAATCACCTATCCCCTGAGCCTCTTGTACACTGAATAAAAATAAAAGGAGATATTAACTGGCAACAACTAGAAGAGATGTAGATGGATAAGAAAAATTAGAAAATTGTAGGAAATCCCCAATACGTTTTGGCACTAGATTATACCTGACTAAAAAATTGTCACAGTACTTCTCTACCTGACTAAAAAAGTTGGTTGACTCTTACACTTCAACATAGAGCAGAATTTTTACTTTTCTCTTAATATATACTGAAGGGTTTGGTCTGTTGAATTGTACGCTCACATTTGGCACTTATTTTTAAAGCTGTCTAAAACATCCTCCTGTATTCTCTCTGACACACACTCAAGTTTGGAGAGCTAAGACTTTGCCTTTCCAGGCATTGCAGAATAAAGTCTTTTTTTTTTTTAAAACCAGCCTGAACTTTGACTTATGGTATTTTCGGAGCATCTTTGCCCTTTGGATTGACCTTAGCGAAATAAATGATTGCATCAAGCTGGAAATGCTAACACTGTGAAACTCCTAAATACAGCTTAATCAGCTCCAAAGCAGTGTGAATCACTGGAATATAGTGGAACAAAGAATACACACTGTTAATAAGAGAACAGCAATGTACCTCATAAAATTTAACAGATGATGACAGTCTCCTAACACATGTCCTGTCACATCAACAAATCCTTATTTAAGAGTTTAGCATTGTAGAAAACTATATGTGCCAGCTGGTGCTCAGCTGCGAAAACCATCATCAGCCACACAGCTCATAACATAACAGCTCAGATGCCAATGATCATAATTTGCTACTGCAGTAAATAATTAAAAATAGAAGTGGATTAATTTTATGGTGCATGAAGAGCATCAACAAATGAGAGGAGCAAATAAATGACGGCTGTTGCTTGGAAGGAGGGAGCCCAGTGACCTTACAAGCTGAGAGACAGGCATATTTGGATAATTATTTTATGTTAACTATGATTTTTAAAAATCAGACAAAACCACTTAATTGTGAATTTTTGGCTTTATAATTGGTATTGTGTAGCTCAGGGGTCGGGAACCCCCGGTACGTGGGCCAAAGCTAGCATGTGTGCCTATTCTCAGCGGCACGCAGGGCTCCCAACCTTGTGGTGCCATGGCTGCTCCCCCATGCCGGCCCTGCCCCCAGTGGGGTCTGGGGCTTCAAGAGCCTTGTGCATGCACAGCTCATGTTTCTTCCTGGTCCCTCTCCCCAGCTGGGAGGCAGGACCAGCAGGGAAATGGAGCCACCATGCGAGCAGCTCCTGCCGGCCCTGCCCCTGGCACTTGCTGGCTCTGTCCATGGCACTTGCTGAAGGTTGGGGGGAGGCACGGCTGGCATGGGGTCAGCAAAGGTTGCTGACCGCTGGTGTCACTCTTTACTGACCAAACTGAGACATCAAAGCCTCTCTCACTTCAGGGGAGAGAACTTCAAGCTACTCTTTCAGTTGGCTCCCTCCTATGAAGAAGCAATTTGCTATATATTTTAGTAAAACATTTGCAGTCTTGCTCATAATGTTAAAACATCTTCATTTAATCTCGCACAGCCTGTTCATTCTATGATTCATATTTTTATTACATCCATCCAGGACAGTTTATTTAGTTCTGCCGCAGTGCAGAGGGCTGGACCAGATGACTTAATGAAGGTCCTTCCAGTCCTACATTTCATATAGAAATCCAGAATGAAGCCAGGATCACATTTTGCTGCAAACCATCTAGTAAAGTCAGCATCTGCCCTGCAAAGCTTGTAGCCTAAGATTCAGATCATACAATTTGACAATACATTAACAAATATGCAATCTGATCCTGTCTTTCCCCCGTTGCCTTTCTAAATGGTCTTCATCTGATCGAGGGATGTGATAATTCCCCTCTATTCGGCACTGGTGAGGCTGCATCTGGAATACTGTGTCCAGTTTTGTGCTCCCCACTACAGAAAGGATGTGGACAAATTAGAAAGAGTCCAGCAGAGGGCAACGAAAATGATTAGGGGGCTGGGGCACATGACTTATGAGGAGAGACTGAAGGAACTTGGCTTATTTAGTCTACAGAAGAGAAGACTGAGGGGAGATTTGATAGCAACCTTCAACTACTTGAAGGGGTGCGCCAAAAAGGAGGGAGCTAGGCTGTTCTCGGTGGTAGCAGAGGACAGAACAAGGAGCGATGGTTTCAAATTACAGCTGGGGAGGTGTAGCATTGGAATGGGCTACCTAGGGAGGTGGTGGAATCTCCATCTTTGGAGATATTTAAGGCCCGGTTAGACAAAGCCCTGGCTGGGGTGATTTAGTGGGAGTGGTCCTGCTTTTTAGCAGGGTGTTGGACTAGATGACCTCGTGAGGTCCCTTCCATCCCTATTCTTCTATGATTCTATGATCTAGGCCTTCCCATATAACCTCTCCTAGCACTCTCTTGCAATGAATGTCACTATCATTTGTGGTGGCTCTCTACTAATGAATGTTACTCCACCTTTCTCTTCTCTGTTAGGCTATAGCCAGTGGAAAAGAAGGATGAATTTTTAATCTGCTGGTCCCTCTATAACTCTACTGCCCTTGCATGAAAATAGCTTGCCAATCTGACTATGACACTGAGTTAAGTCAGCTCTCTACTCTGTGCTGCATTTCCATTCACAGCCATAATGACAATAGAGCAGTAAAGGACTAAAAGATAGTTTTTGAAAGGTTTTTGTTTCCCCCCGATCAGTCACACCAAGAAATAGGGCAAAGAGAAAGACAAAAGATAGGAGGTCTGTGTTTAGAGGGGGAATATATCAGAGAGAGGGCTGGGGGAGTGGGGTGTGTGTGTGTGTCTGTCTGTACATTCAGAATGGATAGTAGAATAAAGGTGAAATCTTGGAAAATTGTCCATTTAAATACTAGTAAAATCCCAGAATTTCATATTCTGAAAATACAATTTGACCACTCTGTTCACCATAAAATGCTCTTCCTCATTACAGCAGCATTATACTCAACACTTGCTAACATTTATAAAACCTTGAAAAACTTACTGAGAGATTCTTCTCTCTTATTTTGTCTTGTGTTTTCTCTTTGCGGAAAAATTGTTTTATTAAACAACGGCATACTTGAAATGTAGAGGAAAAACATTCATAAACAGCTGAGAATCAGGACAGAGTTTAAAGTGATGCTCCCAATACTAGCAGACAATACAGGGGGAAATGTAGGAACAACTGTTGTGATTCTTATGATTCTATACCACCTGGGGATTTCCCTAGGATAAGGGAATTTTCCACAGGCTATTTAAACTGGCTTTAAGCCAACTTTGTGCCACTGGAGTAATACAGTCACAAGAAAAGATCATTATTTCAAAAAAAACATCTTGGGCGTTGAAGTATAACTAATATATGAGGTACCTATTTGCCCCCGTTACCATATCATTGGTACACCTCACCCTTACAATACCTCTGCAAGTTACAGATGGTGATCTAAGGTATGCAGAGGCAAAGTGATGTGACCAAGGTCACACACAGGAAGAATGTGGCATGGCAGGGACTTGTACCACAGTCTCCCTAGCTTTAGTCTAGTGCCCCAACCACTGAAACATTTTTCCTTCCTTCTTCTATATAAAGAGAGAATATATGCAGCAACATACAAAATATTAGACAGACATTTACTACATATGAGGCTGAAAGATATATCATCATCCTAAATATGCTTTACCATAAAACTAGGAAAATAACTACTCTAGAAAGGAAAATGTCTGCCATTTTTTAATTTACTCTTGGAATGACTCTGTATTCCTGTGCTTTTTATTTTACTATGTCTACCCTGTATGAAAAGAGGATTCTGTTTATTTAAAATATCCTCTATCTTGCTTCATCACTTGAAAACTTCTTCACTTGAAGGCTTGGATCCTGATTCTAATCTCAGTAGCATAACTCAATTAATTTCACGTTCACTTGATTTATTCCAATCTGTGGAAATAAATTGATAATTTCTATCTGATATCACAACCAGTAACTAGTTATTATTATATATTCTGGCTTTTGGTGGAGAATAAATTGCAGAAGTAGATGTGCTTTTATAAATCAATGGTTCTGTTTTCACCTACATAGCCCTACAGATAGGGAAAAAAGGAGAAAAAAACAAAAACAAAAACCAACCAACCAACTAAACAAACAAACAAAAAGAAGAAGACAACCAAGAGAGAGAAGATATCTCTGCACAATTGTCTCTAGAATAATTTCCAAAGCTGTTGAGAAAGGTTTGATGGCTTTGTAAGGTGTGTCTATTTAAAAAGCTTTTGCACCAACCATGATACATAATTTCTTAATTTTTTTATAACCGAAATGAAGAAAAAAATTGTATCAGAATACTTATACTATCCAAAGGGTTACAGACATGCTTGGATTAAAATTACAAGTAACTGAATCATTGGGCCAGATACAGCAACTCCCATGGAGGTCTGTGTGCCACATTCCATAGTGACATAAATGATGCAAGTTGCATGTTTGGTTTGATTCTTCTCTCACAGAGGTAAGAACCAAGAGCAATTCTGGAATTTACTTTTGTAAAAATAGCATTGGACGAGTGTGTACAGTGCTATAAATGGCAAAACAGTGTAACATGTACTGATGTGGCATCGGGAAGGTGTAAAATGAGTTGTATATGTAGTAGAGCTGAATAGCTAACCTTATTTTAGCACTCCAAAACTGTCATGGAAATTCATCAGCTTAGGCAAAAATCTGCTAGCCCAGCCTTTTCATAAATACCCAGAGAAAAAGATCTGTGCCTCCAAACACACATACCCATGCATGCACACACACATATACAAATATTGCACACACTCCTGCAAAACCAAACTCTCTTTCCTTCTTTTTTTATATTAACAGAAACATGCTTTCACACCAAACATTCCTCTTCTCTCTCGCTCTCTCACACAGAGCCCCACACCTGATTCTCCTACACACCACATAATCACAGCACCCTGAAATTCATGGGCTTCTCTATCTTCCCAGCTGCCATTCCCTCCCCTCGCCCTGACCCAAATCATCAGCATTCATTCTGCCACCAGACCTGCTAGGTCAGTGCAGCGAAAACCCTGAGAAAAATCTGTATAAAATTTACTTCACACAAGTTTTGAAGCCTCAAAGCAGGAGCCCTACTACACAACTTCACAGCTAATCCGGCCTCCACATTTCAGTCTTCCCTAGTCAATTCTCCTCCTCCTCCAATCATTTGCATTCATTTTCCTGTCTCCTGGTTCATTAATGGTGTTCCTCCTTTTAGTAGTTCATTGGTCCCCCACCCAAAATCAGTCCTCCTTCTCCCCCTCAATGTCCTATCTCCTTCAAGCTCCTCAATCCTCCTCTTCCTCCACACCCACACATCCCTTCCCTTTCCCCACTAGTTCCTCAGATACTGGCTGAAAAATGTTCCTTGCTCAGTAGGCAAGGAAATTCCTTTTACTACTATGTCTGAGTTGCTTGCCCCTTTCTCTCTCTCTCTTTCTCTCCTCCCACTGCTGTCTGCGCTTTGTTCCTTGTTTCTTCTCCAGTCACCTTTGGATTTCTCAATAGTGGAATGGGGAGGAGTTGTGTACAATAAAAGTAATAACTGATTGGCAGCAGAATGTGTTTCAGTCAGTGGCCTTGACCAAATCACCAGCCAGCCAAGAACACCGGAAACTCATAAAGAAGGTTGAAGAGTCAAGAGAATATGAAAAAAACAGAGAATGCACCCTAGAATTTAGGCAGGTCTGCTTCCCACTCATTTACTATGATTTAACATTTTCCTTTCACAGAATCATAAAATCTTAGGGCTGGAAGGGACCTCATGAGGTCATCTAGTCCAACCCCCTGCTAAAAGCAGGACTACTCCCACTAAAATCATCCCAGGCAGGGATCTTAAATAACTCCAAACATGGGAGAGTCCACCACCTCCCTAGGCAACCCATTCCAATGCTTCACTACCCTCCTAGTGAGAAAGTTTCTCTTAATATCCAACCTCGATCTCCCCAGCTGTAACTTAAAACCATTGCTCCTTGTTCTGTCCTCTTTTACTACCGAGAACAGCCTAGCTCCCTCCTCTTTGGAGCAGCCCTTCAAGTAGTTGAAGGTTGCTATCAAATCCCCCCTCAGTCTTCTCTTTTGCAGACTAAATAAGCCTAGTTCCTTCAGTCTCTCCTCGTAAGTCATGTGTCCCAGGCCCCTAACCATTTTCATTGCCCTCCGCTGGAGTCTTTCTAATTTGTCCACATCCGTTCTGGGGAGCCCAAAACTGGACACCATATTCCAGATGTGGCCTCACCAGTGCCGAATAGAGGGGAATAATCACATCCCTCGATCTGCTGGCAACACTCCTACTGATTTCCCTGCAAATTCATCAGTTCTGTTTTCTTTTTCATTGTACACTTTCATGCCCTTTCCTCCACCCTGCTTCCAAATTCATCAGTTATTTCCCTTTTCCCACCAAATCTATTACCCATTTGCAACAGCTTTTCAAAGCTGCACCAGAAACCTCAGCACCTTTCCCTCAGTGAGGCTTCCTCATTACAGCTGTCGCAGCTACCTCAGCAACTCTACCTCTGTTGGGCCTCACTTCATACCTAAGGGTCTTGTCTCTCCCTTTGCTGCTCCATTTGGGCAAATCACAACTTCTGTACCTCAGTTTCCCAATCTGTCAAATGGAGTTAACACTATTCACCTCCTTTCTTCACAGGGGAATATGTTAATTATGTTTTGTAATGCACACAGAAGATGAAAAGCATAGTAAAAATGCCAAGGGTTTTCATCAGTCTAAATCTACTGTTGAATTCATGAATCACATACCTTGCCATATTTTTGTGCATAGGATCCTGTAAGCAGCGAATGAAAAACGATGATAGTTTCATCCAAATCCCATACAAATACACGCTGAAAATAGATGTGGTGACAAAATCAGCATGTGATCAGGAAATAATATTTATGATCCAAAAATCAAAGCAATCATGTCCTGTGCTTTAAATAAGCCCTTAAATGGGCAGTTTATGCGGGAAGTCAGCAACAACATTGTACCTTAAAATCTATAAAAAACATAGGGGGCATTATGCTTTTCAAATGCTTTCCAAACTTTTAAATTGATTTACAACCTCTGCAAGATTTCAATTATGTCACATACTACAGAATCTTTTACTGGTCCAATAAAAGATATTATCTCCACCTTGTCTCTCTAACATACTACTGATGTCACTATATTTTGGGTCAATGACTTTGCTGTAAATAGCTATTAACTCACGGATAAATTCTGTTCTCTCAGATTCTTATTTGTAGCTCACATTGATTTCAATGAGACTGTTCCTCCAGTACAGATAACTCCTCTTGCTGCTAGTTCTATATGTCAGGAATGCTACATGCCATAATAATTCACACAGAATAGGGAATTTAAAGTATATTTTTTGACAAAATATCTTATTTGAAATATTTTTTTCGTTTGTCAAGAAAATTTCATAGTGTTGGTAAGAGGCTGTTGTTTCACTTTCACTGGTAAATTTCAGGAAAAAATAAAAAATAAAAGGAAATCTTCCCATAAATGTAAAAAAATTACATCCACTTAATATAAAAAAAATAGTTTGTGGAAAAATTCAGACAGATTGACCCAAATCAGGATAAAATTCCTTACCCTCTGAATAAAAAGCTATCACATCTAAGATTGATGTACTACAAGTCAACCTGGTCCCTACAGTAGAAATGAAGGGGCAGCAACAGACAAATGATAACAAAGTTGTCTTCTCGAGATATGTGGAGATATGCACTACATCAGGGGTAGACAAAATTAGCTTACAGCTAGGCACCAGCAATTTTACTTTTGGTTTTCAAAAGGTGTTCCTCCATTACATTTCTTCAGTGGAGCTAGGTAACAGGCTACTAAAACTAGTTGCCATGGCAAACAGAAACATTGATTTGTTGAGGCCTGCATTACATGCATAGGGGATGGGGCAATCTAATGATGCTAGGACTCAGTGCCAATAACACAGTCGGAGGAGGCACATCACATAAACATGCAGAATACTTCTCTGATTTTAGTGCAGGAATATACCACGCATGCAGCGAGTGTTCTTCTGTAACATTATGGTAGAACATTGCTAACACAAGGGTAACAAGAATATAATCACTCTGCTAGGAGTACACTTGTGCTTTAAAACATTACCTTGTACATTTGGCAGATATAGTTCTTTAGTCAGGGCTTGATCTCTCAAATAGTGGTGCATAGAACTATTGAAGTCAGTGACACTACTTACTGGCATAAAGTTGAATTTTTTAAGTGTTTGCAAGATCAGAGCCAAATACATATTTATGCATTCCTTTTTGTAATGTATATTTTTACATTGAATGTGTAGATAATTGGATCAATACATTTGAATTTTTCTTTTAAAAAAAAGTTAAACAATACACAAATAAAAATTAATCAGAAAAGATCTGAACAAAGAAACCTTACATTGTTTTGCAGATCTATTCCACATTACAGTTAGAAAATTCATGGATGTATCATATTTATACTGTTATCTCATGTTATTTCATGTATAAAGGATGAATATCCCATATTGTATAAATTTAAAGTAACCATTAGAAATCTAATTCCAAAGGGGTAGCCGTGTTAGTCTATTGTAGAAAGACAACAAAGTCTTGTGGCACTTTTAAAGACTAACAGATTTATTAATCGCATGAG
>VOCT01109618.1:0-26455 GCA_007922175.1 Pelusios castaneus
TGTCTGTCAGTCCTCCTCCTCTCTGGTCTCCATCTTCCTCTCTGCTTTCGTTTGGGGTTTCCCCTCCCCTCTCTTCTCTGTTTCTCTCCTTTTCTCCCCCCCCCTTTTCTTCTGTCTCCTGCTGGGTGCCACAGCAATCACTCGCTTAGCACGAGATTGCACTGGTCTTCCCTCCTATCTGAGCATCATGTGGTCCCATTGGGGTCTGTGGATGAATTGCTACACAACCAGAGCAAAAGCAAATGAACCTTTTGTGTCCCTCACCACAAACTCACTGTTAACCTGCTGGGCGTGTGAGGTGAGAGCCACTCTGGCTGGCATGGCTAGGTAGGGCCAGCTCCTCGGTGGGTGTAAATGGGTCCGGTGTCAGTAGGGTCACTCAGCTTCACAGCAGCCCAGAATCCAACCCTTAGGCCTGGCGCCCCGGGGGGGAGGGGAAGATGCCAGAGAAAGAAGCGGGTTTGACTGGCATGTGTGTTAGGAAATGAGAACGTGTCTCTTTTTCATGTAACTTTTTACTGTGTGCCTCTCCCGTGACAGCCTTCAGTTACAGAAAAGCGCCACCTCCCATTCCTCCAGGAATCAAAGCCAAGCCTCTCATCTCAGTCACGGCCCAGCGCAGCACCGAGTCCACCCATGAGAGCTACCTCCCCAGCGAGGTTGCCAGGAGCCCCTCGTGGTCCAAAGACGCTGCGGCTCACTGTAACTCCACAGAGAGCTTGGAGCGTTCCAAGGTGACAGCCATCTCCTTGGATCTGCCTCCCATCCAGCCCAGGGCTTCTCCCAAGCCTTCCACGCTTATCATCAAGGCCATCCCGGGCCGGGAAGAGCTGAGGAGCTTGGCACGGCAGAGGAAATGGCGCCCATCCATTGGAGTTCAGGTAAGTTCCTGGAGTCTTCAAGTGCTAAATCTGCATCCAGGTGCCAATCCTGAAGAGTAGCACCATAACTCGGGGTTTCCTGGACACCCCAGCACTGACATTTCCGGACTTGGTGACTGGGGCTCACCTCCCATTCAGCCCTACTTGCTCTTACTCTCAGAGAAGCTTGGCCTGGTCCATCACGACTGGGCTTTGCACTTGTTAACTCTTGCAAGCAGCATCGCGTCTGGCTGGGTCAGCTGTGTGAAATGCTCTTGCCAACAGGCAGTGGCAGCACAAGCTTCTTTCATGCCACATACCAACAGCCAGTCTCCGTGCTAGATGGTCCCGGAGCTGCCTGGCCACTGCTTGCATTAGCGCCTTGTTTCTCTGGCTTTCCCACTGCCGCGCTGCTGCATCTGCTGATGGAAATTAAAAAGAATGAGTCTGCTGTGCCCAAGGCTGTGTGGCGATTCTTCCCCGACATGCTCTCCTTCTGATCCCCACCGCAGGTGGAGACTATCTCTGATTCTGACACAGAAAGCAGGAGCCAGAGGGAATTCCACTCCATCGGGGTGCAAGTGGAAGAAGACAAAAGGTACGGCTGGCTAAATGCAGCTTTTATCGCTCCATCCCTCCAGGAGCCAGGGCTTAGTGCAGCTGCTGCGCCAGCCTGATTGTTTTCACACAATGCCTCCCCCAAACTAAACATTCATAACACGCCTCTTCTCCTGAGTGTCCCCAGAGTTCGGCAGCTTCTTCTGCTGTCTGCTAAGTGCAGCTGTGCTTCCTGGCTAGATCATATGGGCAATGCAGGCAGCCAGGCAAGCTTCCCTGTGCAGTGTGTCTCAGCCCTGACCTGATGCCATGCTAGGGAATGGTAGGCAGGTCAGTCTTTGGACCACTGAGTCTTCTGGCCTGTCAGTTCAAAGGAGGTGCAATTGTGAGGAGCTATTGTGCTGTGGACACGCATCCACTGCAAAGTGAATTGAGGCCTGCCAAACTCATATCACATAGGTCAGCAAAGGGCTCTCAAGTCGCAACCACTTTTGCTCACTTGCTAATAGATTCAAATCAGCACCCAGGAGGCCAGACGCTCTAATACCCTTTCACGGGCTCCCTGAACTGCGCAGCATGTTTGCTACCCTGATCCGCCAGAATACCCATCATCACAAAGCAAGTTTGAACCTGATACTGAGGGCTTTGCAGCTGTTTGGATTCCCTCTCGCTGCAGGTGTGGACTGTGACACTGGGAGTGTTCCCTATTGGAAGGGTGTGCAGTTACTAATCTGCCCGCTGTTCCGATCCAGATCTGTGGTTCAGTTCAGGGATTTCAGATCTGCCTATGGTAGAACCCCCTGATTCTGATCCAGAACTGGAAATTCGGTTCTGTGGCATCTATCTGAGGCCATCAGTACCTGGACCTGGTGCTGAGGAAGACTGGGTATGAATGATGCCTGGTTGTGGCAGGAAAGTAACTGTGACTCAGCTGTCCAGAGAAAGAGGCTGAGATGCCAAGTGGAATCCAGCTGAGACCCCCAAAGTGGAGCCAAAGGAGCCATTCCCAAGGGCCAGGAGCTTGCCCAGTTTTGACACAAGCTGCTTCCTTCAGAGAGACTGAGCCTCAGAGGCTGGTGTGGTCCAGGCCTGCTCGCTCACCCTCCCTGTCTCCCCCACCCTCTCCCATGGGCAAGTCACTGAGAACAGGCAGCTGAGGGGAACTTTCCAATGTTCCTTCTCTTTGCTTAACAAGGGGCCTGAGTGCATGTTCCTCTCCCCATCCTTCAGCATCCATCCATGGCCAGTTACCATAGAAACAGTCAAGCAAGCACAAGCAGGAGCAAAGGCATTGAAATGAGGGAACATGTGGAAGTGGCTGTTAGCGGACTGTCCCCACGGACAGCTGGGAGCTCAACAGCTTGTGAGCCTTCAAGCTCAGCTTCTCTGTTAGGGGAGCCAGCACAGCCCCTCGCTCTGCTCCTGCAATGGGAGCAGTATCCCAGTTGGGCAGTGGGGAGGCCTGGGATCACAGTGCAAAAGGGCAGGGCTGTCTGGTGCATGGGATAGACAGTCAGTGGTTCCTGAACCAGGGGTTCAAGGCCAACTGAACAGGTTTTCTTAGAACCCCACTGCTCACCCTGGGCTCCTCACACGCAGCTCTGCTAATGCCCTTTGGTCCTGACCCGCAGCCTCTGTTATCCCAGTCCAGGAGCTCTGGCAGCTCTGCCAATGGGCTGCAAGATGAATGTGTCACAATGTTGTGGGAACGGCAGTCCATCCACATACCCCTTTATCCCCGTGTCCAGGCGGGCCCGGTTCAAGCGCTCCAACAGCGTGACGGCTGGAGTTCAGGCAGACCTGGAGCTGGAAGGCTTCACGGGCCTGTCGGTGGCCACAGAGGACAAAGCCTTGCAGTTTGGGCGGCCCTTCCAGCGGCACTCGTCGGAGCCGGATTCGTCCAGCCGGCAGTACTCGGTGTACAAGACAGTGCACACGCAGGGCCAGTGGGCCTACCGGGAAGACTACCAGATGCAGTATGACACGGTGGAGGTGCCCCGGCGGGACTCCTGGATCGAAAGGGGCTCCCGCAGCCTCCCCGACTCCGGCAGGGCCTCTCCCTGCCACCGGGACGGGGAGTGGTTCATTAAGCTACTGCAGGCCGAGGTGGAGAAGATGGAAGGCTGGTGCCAGCAGATGGAGCGGGAGGCTGAGGACTACGACCTGCCGGAGGAGAGTGAGTCCAGATGGGGCTGTGAGACTGGAAGGGACATGGGGCAGCCAAGGATTCCTCTAGAACTGTGGGGAAGGGGGGTGCATTGGAGTCTTGCTCAGCCAATCCTATTTCCTGAATGCCTCCTTCTGCACAGTGTCCTTGACGTGCCGTGCAGCTCCAAGTAATATGTATGTCTCCTTCAGAACCTGAGCCAGCGGCTGCCCTGCACATGGTGCCATCTGGATCCCAAAGGGTTAAGGAGGTTGGGCTTAATGGCAAGAAATACCCAGAGGGCTTGTGATGGAAATGGTGCATCCCCAGAGCTATGGGGGTGGGAGGGTGGTCATCAAGCCACAGGGTATGGACCAACTCCTCACCAATTGGTTTTTTTCTCTGTGTGCTTTACCAGTTCTAGAGAAGATCCGGAGTGCCGTGGGGAGCACCCAACTCTTGATGTCCCAGAAGGTACAACAGTTTTTCCGCCTCTGCCAGCAGAACATGGTGAGTGCCTCCTCCTTCCTGATGGCTTTCCCAAGGATGTGTCCTTTCTAATGTATGACTGGGCTGGGGCGGCAGCAGGACCCTGGGAATTGCGGGGGGCGCGGGCCCGCCCCCGAGGGCACACTGCACTTCACACATCTGGCAGTGATTCCATTTGGAAGTGCCACCCAAGAGTTTGGAGGCTCACCCCAACCCCCTTAAGGCTGGGTCCAAGGTACCGTCAGGAATAAATGATACTTTCTTGTGGAGATTTTGTTATTTCATTTCTATTTGGAAGCAACAGACACACCAAAATTTTAATTAAAAAGTAATAAAAATTCCCAAGTTGCTGCCATGCTGGTGGCTGCTTTGGGATCTGGGCTGAAAGCACAGCTGGGTTCTCATTTTACCTGAAGCATTTTGTCCCAGTCCTAGCTACGGGACACATTTTTAATTCAATCAGGCCCAGACAGACCATCTCTGCTCCTCATCAGCCTGAGCAGGGAAGTGATGAAGGCCCAAGAGTCTTCTGTGTACTGTAGTATGTGAGGAGCTAACTGACCTGTCTTGTCCCCCTTTGGAAGGACCCTAATGCATTCCCCATGCCCACCTTCCAAGACCTGGCTGGATTTTGGGACCTCCTGCAGCTGTCCATCGAGGATGTCAGCTTGAAGTTTGCAGAGCTTCAACAGCTCAAGGCCAATGGATGGAAACTCATTGAGCCCAAGGTAGAGAGATTGGCCCGTGAATGCCAATTGGCTGAGAAGGTGGGGGTGGAGGATGTGCAGCTCTCACATCACAGAGCCCAGCATCACTTTTTGTCACCTTCTTTCTGGAGAACAAAGACCGAATGTGTCCTAATGCCTCTACCCAAATCCATGGCACACTCCCATCTTGAATCCACTACACTCGGTCTTGAGGCACTCCGGCTGTTTCCCAGCTTCAGGAGAATGAGCTGGGGTCGTTGATGTCTCCAGGATGTGTGGGGATTATGGAGGGTATGTTGCTTGAATCCCTGATGCTCTCCTCAGTCCCCTTGTGTGGAGAGAAGGGGCAGACCAAATGAACCTTGGGCCCCATTGGACGTCTCAGTAGAGATTAACCTCTTCTTCCCCATTCGTTTGGGGACCTGGGATGGGGGACGACCACACGTGGGCTCCTGAAGCAGAGGGACAGAGAGGGGAAAGCTGTGGGAGCCCTGCCAGATTGTGAGCGGCTGCAGGACCAGTTAGCGAAACTCCAGCCCTTCTGTCCTGAACCCTGCCTTGCAGCTGGAGCCTTCAGTGGCCAATGGAGACCGACTCTGCTCAGGGAAGATCTACACTTATGGCAGTGTGGAGACTGCAGATTCTGCATGCCCAGCTAGCTGGATATAAATGGCAGCGTAGACAGCGAGTAGAGCAGAGTTCCCTACACACCTCACATGTCTACACTGCTGTTTTTAGCAGTTATTGTCATGTTGCCGGGGTCTTTTCTTGCCGTGTGCAGCTATCTTCATTGTGCCTCTATGTTACACCCCACCATAAGTGCATATATAGTGTAGGTGAGCTAAAAGTAGCCTCCCCCTTGGCAGAGATATTGGGAGTCCTGCTGAGCTCAGTTAGAAGTCCCTGTTATGTGTACACTGTCCAGAATTGTGCCTCCTGGATCTCATGGGGGAAAAGTCAGACAGGAGAGAGATCCATGATCACAGCTGCCTTCTTCTTTTTCCATAAACACGTCTGCTCCCAAGCTGGTGCTGATTATCTGTGCCAGGCAAAATCAACAGGCATCTTTAGTGAACACTTTAAAAAAATTTAAAAACAGAACCTAAACAAATAGAACCTTTTTTTCTCATGTGCTTTTCACGCATTACGGTGTGTCCTCTGTTCAATATTATCATCAAAGGCACAGATATATTCCCTGCATGCACACGGGATAGGACAAACCAAAGCAATCCGAGCCCTTTCACCCCCATGCTGCCCCGCCATCCATCAAACCAATTCAAATGCTGGTGGCATGGTCCCAAGGTCAAGCGCAATCAACAGCTGTGTCTCAGGCAGAAGATGCAGTCCTTGTGTGAACACAGTACGTAAACCAGTGGGTATGCAGGCACTGGGCTAGATCCCATGCTTACTTTCAGCCCCAGGGACTGCCTTTCTTGGTGGAACTAAATGGGGTGTCAGTAAGCACAGAATTTGACTCACTTATTCGATATAGAAATAGGTGCACACACCTGAGGCTATACGCTTGGTCTCTCTCTCACACACACACACACACACACACATGACTACATATGTCTACACAAACACACACAACTGCAAATGCATGCAGCTGCACACAGACATGCAAGCACATCTCTGTATATAGCTGTGCATACACACACCGATTGGTGCACCCGTGAAAGCGCACAGCCAAGCTCTCACTTAAAGGTGTGTTCTCTCATGTGATCTCACACATGTGCCGCTCTGCACACACCGGTGGATGCACACACAGGTGGACACCCTAGCCTGACCTCACACATAAACACAGCTGTGAATATACACAGACGGACACAGACATGCAGGCACATATGCGCATCCCCTGGCACATGCTGTCATGTACAGGCTGGTGCCTCCTGGGACACCCTCTAAACCCTTCTCTGTCTGTCTGCGCAGGAAGAGAAGAAGGTCCCTCCCCCGATACCAAAGAAGCTGCCACGCTCCAAGGCACATCCAGTGAAGGAGCGCTCCCTGGACTCCGTCGACCGGCAGAGGCAGGAAGCCAGGAAGAGGCTCCTGGCAGCAAAGAGAGCGGCCTCCTTCCGCCAGAACTCAGCCACTGAGAGTGCAGACAGTATTGAGATCTACATCCCTGAGGCCCAGACCAGGCTGTGAAGGGAGCCCTGGCTTTTCTACCTGCACTGTACAGAGAGAGTACACAGCTCACTGTGATGGCCAGGGTCCGGGACAGCTCTCGGCCCACTCACAGCTTCTCGACTTTTTATTGTATACGATTCATGGATCCGACGGTGAATCAACATGAGCCAGGTTCTGCCCTGCCCTAATGTCCCTCCCTGTGGGGCAGGGCTATCCCCAACCCTGCCTGCCCATGAGCCCCTTCCTGGCCTTTCCCCATTGCCCTCCCTACAGCTCTTTGTCTGCGCTGAAGTCTTTCCTGCCCTCTACATGTCCTCTTCTCTGCTCTTTCCTTCTTGGAGCTCCCTCCTGTCCTCTTCTCAGCCCATCACTCCTTCCGTCCACTTTCCTTGGTAGCCTCCTGTACCCTCCTTTCAGGGCTTTTTTTTACCTTCCTCCTTGCAGCCCCTCTCATCCCCTCTCTCCTCCCATCACAGACCCTTCTTTTCCTACTTTCCCCTGACATTGGAGAGGCCCCTCAGCTCGGCTGATTCAGGGTGTGGGGGCTTGCAGGCAGGCCCTCCCCCACCCCACTGCGTGCCCTCCCCCCACGGCTACGCCACCTTTAACTTCTCCCGTTTCCTCACTGTTCCTGGCAGCCTGGGGGGCCAGCTTTCCTGGCTGGCGTCAGGCTTCGGGCCGTGGCAGGCATGAGGAGTGGTCCCTTCATGCACACCAACTATGGTTGGTTGGGCACCTCGGGGAATCCATGGGTCATAGACCTCTATACATATATAAATATAATCGAAGGAATAAAACAAAAACTACACATGACCACAGCTGTGTTCCTGCTGGTGAGACTGGGATCAGATCAGGAAATCCATGACAGCAGCAAAACTTGCCCTGCTTTCCCTACATGTACGTCAGCAGTAAGAAAATGCTATGATTTCTCTTCTTTCTTTCTTCCTTTCCCGTCCTGCAAGCATGAATACTGGGACTGTGCTAGGGGGCAGCCGCAAGCCACGGAAGACTAGGAGAAGGTCAAAACTTGGCTGGTCACTTTGTTTTCCATTCTTCTTTGATCCCCCACCCCCACCCCTCAACTGCTGGTCTGACAGTTGAGTATCCTGGGAATAAAATTTGAGGGTGAGGTTTTAGGGGAGGAAGCAAGTGTCTGGAGAACCTACTAATCCTGATGGGGAGCTGTGTGTTTGGATCCTGCCTGGCTGAGGTCTTTGGGCTTGGTTTTGGAATGTGAACACTCCACAGAGCAGGAGATTGGTCCTGACCCATCTGTATCTGGTTTAAAGACATGGCTGTACCCGGGGCCAGGTCAGAGATGGGAGGGAATGGTAAATGCGCCATTGCCAACTCACTTTGCCTTAGGAGGAAGAGGAACTTGCTGTTGCATCCCCCGGGTGTTGCTGTGCGTGTATGTACCATTGCTAAGAAGTGAGAAAACCCTTGGGGCCGTTAATCGCACTGGACGAAGCTCTGGATCTAGGCTGGGCAAGAGTGCGTGGGGCTGATGTATCTGTGGACAGAGGTGGCCTGTCTAAACGTCGTGGAGAGCTTGGGGGCCGCCTGTGGGGTGAAAGACAGGATCAATGTTACTTGCCACCTCTGTTCTCTATGATGACCCCGGAGGCTCATAAGCTTACCTCTGTTTCACGGCTTCTCAACCCAGGATCACAACCCCCCACCTTTCCCTAGTACTGAAGGGGGTGGGAGCCTCAGCTAGATGGGAGTGGGTTCTGGTATGGAAAGGCTTGAGAATGCCTGCTCTGCGTAATAGGATCTGTAGCAAGGTTGCATGGCACTCACTGTGCGGCCTCTTGTGCACTGGAAAGGGAGGTTTACTCCAGCTGGGCTGTCATGGGGCAGGGCCAGCTTGTAAAGAAGCCTTTGCTGGACAGTGAAAAGCAAACCAATGAGGCCAATAGGCATTCAGGAACAAGCCACGCCAACACCAGCCCCTGCGGCCTTCTTTTCCCTCCGGCACAAGCCCTCCCCAGCTCCACTCCCTGCCCTGCTGCTGCTCTGGTGGGCTACCCCAACCTGCCAGCTTTACCAAAGCCTCCATTTGACTCCTGCCATCCTGTAGTGCAGCCGATGTTGTCTTTGGATGAGGAGCGGAGATCCATGTTGCTTGCTGCTCCCAGCCCGGAGACCCATCTGGGCTCACAGGTGCCAAGACAGGGACCCTTACAAAGCAGTGGCCCTTGGTGCTGGCAACCAGGTCGGTCCCCAGAGAGTCCAGCATGAAGCAACCATGGCCATGGCCTGGCAGCCTGAGTAAGGACTGGGGCAGGCCAGCAGACATGGGCCTTCAGTCTCTATCTGGCCAATAGCGCACTGGGACAGCAGCTCCAGGAACTGCCCTTCCTTGCCAGTCACTGTCGCTAACATCAGCAGGGAAAGTGTCTTGGAAAAGCAAAGCCCTGACAGGGAAGGTCAAGTGGAACCGGAGGTTGCCATGGAGGTGGGGTTCTGCCTCCTGGCCTGGGGCCCACCACACTGAACGGAGGGGAGATCAACTCTCATATTACAGGAGCCCCCTCTGGAAGGACGTCCCATGCTCCATGGCACAGCATTACAAGTGCCATCTTTTCTGGTCTCATGCCACATTAGAGGAGGTGCCATCTCTTTTGTGGAGTCATGAAGGGGATGGCCTCCTTATGGGTGCCATGGCAGCTTCCTTTAGGGCTCAGTGGGTGATCCCCTTCCTGCCTAGCCATCATCCCAGATGCCATGTAGCAACATATAGTCTAGATGACTGGTGCACTGGGGAGCCTGCTTTCCAAGGCCCCCCTCCTTGCATTGCTACCTGCACACAAGCCAAAGGGTTGGGCTCCAAACTTATCTCCCACCGCGGGCACCTTCTCCATTGGGCTGTATTCCCGAATGAGCAGAATGGTGTGGTGAATCCAGGCAAGGCCCTCTCAGGTAAGGGGCTAGGAGGATGGGCATAAATAGAGGGGCCCTGTAGGGTGGGTACAGGCAGGGTCTTGGAAATCAGATGATCCAACTGTTACCATGAGCCTGGCCTGGGGTCCTGGTTCTCAGGAGTCATCTTTCCTCTCCTTTTCACTCTTTCGGCTCTGAGTAGTGCAGGCCCATCTTCCCTCCACCTCCTCCCAAACAGACTGTTCCAGCTGCCCTGATGTCTGTAAGCCTGTCTTGTTAGCTGGGGAAGAGAATATTCCTCCACCGAGCCAGATGTCCTGCCCTGTGGGGTTGTCAGGCCTACCATGCTGAAGGTTCAAGGAAAAAGCTCAGCGCTGCATTCTCACATTGTCTCTCCTTCCAAACAAGAAACCCCCTGCACTGTGAAACCCATCAAGGGGGACCCTCTTCTCGCAACCCCATGACTATACCAGCTCCTGCTCCCTATCCACCCAGCTATCTTGGAGAGGCCCTGATTCAGACAGGAAGAGGGGAGAAACAATTACAAAAGGAGTGACTAAAGTGGCAGCAAGGGAAGGAGCAGCAAGAGCAGCCACAACCTGGATGGGCAGATCTCTGGGGTAGGGACTGTCTTCTTCAGCAGCACACAGCACCTAGTGCTATGGAGGCCCTGATTAGGTCCCTCAGGCACCACTGTAATACTCCAAAATTTCAGCCCCAGGGGGCCATCCTGTCTGGTGCATGCTGGGATACATCCCTGTAGCCCTGGGGACAAATAGGATGTACCGAGAGATGGGAAGTTCCATCGCCACACTAGCTTGTCAAGATGGGAAGGGGGAGAAAAGCCTAATTCAACCAACAGCAGTGCACCACTCACCCCTGGGGCCTTTACGTTCTCCCTCCCCCGCGACGGGATCCATACCATGACCTGGTGCTAAAACCTCCACTGGCCTGTTATGTGCCTGTCCTGGTAAGCAGGTTTGAAAGAATCATATCACAGCCTCCGGTTACTAGACTGAAATAGATGTTTGAAAAGGAGATGGGGGTGGGGGACAGGGGGAATCCAACAAGCATCTTGTAGAACAGTGAATCATGGGGAAAACAAACAAACAAACCCCAATAGCTTGAGACCTGGCCCAGCTGGAGGAAGGGAAAGGCAGGAGATGCCTTGCCAGCATCCAGTGCTCTTTGAATTCTGCTGTTCTGGCCCTGGCCAGGAAAGCAATCCTCAGCGCGGCACCGGTTCTCTGCCTCCATCCACACTTTAGTTCTTAGCAATGTGCCTGGAAGAGGAAGCCCTTCCACTTGTAAGTTCCGTAAGACAAACAATACTGTACACTGACTGTGACATGTGGTTTCATTTTTATTGTAACAAACTTAGCTGTACTGTAATAAAGATGACTCTTTGGTTACTCTGGGCCTGGCCCCATTCTCCCAGCTGGTGCTAGTCTCACCTTTGACTCTTCCTGGCCCGTGTCTCACTTCTTGTTGGAATTGGAGTGGGAGGGTCTGGAGTCAACTCATGATGGTGGGGAATTGCTGCTCTTCTCTGAGCTCTAACCCAGGCCTGGAACAGCTGGGGGCTGTAGGTACGGATTGAGAGGCAAGGGTGGAGCTCATACTTGTAGATTCTGGCCCACCTGTCCTTCACTCACAAGCCGTGTGGGTGATGTAGAGAGACTGTCTCCAACCTGAGGGCTAAATCCCTGAGCTCCCATGAGGGTATGAGAAAGGTTCCCTGATTAGACCTAGGAGGAGCCCTGTGACATGACAACAGATGAGGTGAAAGGGAGAGGGGCCATGGCTGTTCCTATGCAGGGCTGCTGGTTTGGATCCAAAGCAAAGCTTTAATGAAATGTCTCTGGGCAGAACGAACCTGCCGTGGAGCCTGGCAGTGAGGGATGCCCATCCAATCTCAAGCAACCCAGGGACCTTATGTTGGTCGCCAGTCCTCTTGTAGGATCTAGGGACCTTGCGTCCCTGAGGAGTCCTTCTGGGATGAAAGGGCCAGGCACAGATCCTGTTGGAAATCAAATAGCAGGCTGGACCCCGCAGGGGCAGAAGTTTTGGGGCTGGATCCAGCAGTGATGGAAGTTTGGAGGCTGGACTCTGCAGGGGTAGAAGTTTGGAGGCTGGATGATGAAGGGATAAACGCTTGGGCGCTGGATGCTGCAGCAGGGGAAGCTTGGGGGGGTGTGGATCATGCAGGGCTGAAAGTTTGGGGGACGGACCCCGCAGCGGGGGAGCTTTGGAGGCCGGACCCGCAGGGATGGTGGTATGTGGGCGCGGACCCGATAGCGGGGGAACTTTGGGGGGGACCCCGCAGCTGGGGAAGCCTTCCGCCCGCCCTCGCCAGCAGGTACCAGGGTCCCTTCCTGCTGCGCACGCGGCTGGCTCCGGGCCGGGCCCTGCCTCCGCCGATGCAGCGGCCAATAGGGGAGGCTCGGGGCGGGCCGGCCCAGGAAGCGCTGAGAGCGGCTGGGAGGAAGGGCCGCTGCTGGCCGGGGGAGGGGCACCGCTGCCCGCCTGGAGAGGTGAGGGGGGCGGCGGACCAGGGCCCGTCCCTGGGGGTGCGGGGCTCAGAGCCAATCGGCCGGTGGAGGCCCCCGTCCCGCAGGACGAAATGTTTGCGGGGCGGCCCCTGTCCCCGCTGCTGGACCGGGCCCTGTTCAATGCTGCGGGGGAGGCTGGGGCCAGAGAGGTCACCCCGTCCCCGCGCTATTCCTCCGCAGCGCTGGGGTCCGGCCCGCTGGGGGGCTCCGACCTTGCAGGGCGCTTGGGGGGGCGAGGCCCGGTTCCGATCCCGGCTGCGGGCGGCCCGGTGCCCGGCTGGCCTGGCTGGCAGGCAGGGTCCAAAGTCTCCGCGCTGCTCGGCCCGCCTGGCGCGGGGGCGGGGCTGGAGCGCCTCAAGGCTGCGGTGTGGGGCTGCCGCTTCAGCTTCCCTCCTGCCCCGGCGATCCAGGGCGACTTGTGGGCCCTGCTCAGCCAAAGCCGGGGGGGAAGCTGTGGGTCAGGGCCGAGCTGTGTGCCTGGGGACCCCAGGGCTGGCATGGGGCGGGGGGGTTGTGGGACAGGTTAGGGGCACCGGGCTGGGCTGTGTGTGCCCCGAGCAGCCCCTGCCGGGCTCCGCGTGGTTGCTGGCCAGTTTTGGCCTAGAACTTAATTCCTTCCTTTCCCCTCCCTGCCCCGGACTAGCCAGCTGCTGCCTGGCTGTCCCCGTGGGTGACGGGCTCTGGATCGGGCTGTGATCACACTCTTGCTTCCACCCCATGCCTAACACACAGCACAGGGCAGACCCCCAGCTGCTGTTGCGTAGGCTGCTGCTTGGCCACTCGCTGGGTGCTGGGAGGTGAGAGGCACAGTGCCCCTTGCATTGCCCCCCAGGCGCCCCAGAAACTCTCAGGACCGGGTGGGGGGCCAGGATCCAGCCCACTAACTGTCCTGGAACATTGCAGGCTGGTTGCCAAGTTACCCCAGGGCGGACCACCGCCTGTACCACCCATGTAACTCCCACACTCCAGGCGTGTCGTGGCCACGGGGGTGGGTTTTTTGGGGGCAGGGGGTTTATCTGCAATATCTAGACCTCGCTGGGGGTGCCAGGGTGAAGGTGACTTCCTGGAGTTCCAGGCTGCTGCTGGGTGTATCTGGGCAAAGGGGCAGGGTAAAGTGTATTGGGTGAATTTTGGGCTTCCCTGAGGGTGCAGGGGGGGACAGGGAAGGGTGACAATTTAAGTTCTGGGAGGTTTGTTTGGGGAGGGGAGAAGGAAACGGGTGATTCTCCCTTGGTTGGGGGACTAAGTGGGAGGTGCGTCCCTGCAGCTGTGATACTGACTCTGCCCCCCTCCCTCCAGAACACATCTGGTGCTCTCTCCTGGCAACGCTATGTGGCCCTTGCTCTGGACTACTGTGCGGGCCTATGCCCCTTACGTCACCTTCCCTGTGGCCTTTGTGGTGGGGGCAGTGGGCTACCACCTGGAGTGGTTCATCCGAGGTGACTCCCCACAGCCTGTCGAGGAGGAGAAGAGTATCTCGGAGCGGCGGGAAGACAGGAAGCTGCAGGAGATTGCGGGCAAGGACCTGACTGAGGTGGTTAGCCTCAAGGAGAAGCTGGAGTTTACCCCCAGGGCTGTGCTGAACAGGAACCGCCCAGAGAAGAACTAACCAGGCTGCCCAAGTGCCTCCAGATCCCTCGGGCTGTGAGCCCTGCCTGCCTGGCATGGCTGGTTCCCACTTTCCTTTGGATTGGGGCTGAGCACTTAATCCAGCTGTCTACCTGTTGGAGCCTGATTACTCAGTTACGCTCCTGGAGACTCACTGATTTCTTTTCATCCCCTGTCCACCAATATCTGGTTCCTGTTGGGTGTCCCACCCACTGAACTCACAGGGGGTCCTTTGGAGTTGGCTTATTGAAGGTTCCCAGCCAATGGACGGTTGGAGGCGGCAGGGCCACAGAGGCAGAGCAGGGCAGCCTTAGCTATTGCTGCCCGAGTTCCCGGCACACCCAGCTACAGCCAGGGCGGGGATGGCGCTCCAGAGGCTGCACAGTTCCTGGAGTGCAGGAGAAGGCTTCACTCCCATGCTGAACAGATTCTCAAAGCTTGGCCTGCCCTGTCCTGGATTTCCCTGGAGTCTTCGGGTTCCCTTTGCATGGAAACAGCCAAAACTTGCATCCTGCCCCTGTATCAGAGCATGGCTGCCGGTGCCCTGAGACTGGGGGAGTTGAGAGAGGCCTGGGATCTCAATGGCATGGGACAATGAGGCTTGCTTGAACGCCGCCTGCCTTCCCTGATCCTGGCTCTGGCTCCCCATTGCTTCTCAGGAACCCCAGAGTCACCGTTGCTAGCAGTCACAGCTCTTCCCCCCCTCCCTGCTTCACACTAGCAGCTGGGGCCATGGGGGAGGGAATCTGCAACTGTGGCAAGCCAGAGAGAGCCCTGGTGGTACCCTTGGCGGGAGCTGCAGCGCATTGCTGCAATTATGTGCTGGGGCTGAGGTTTGGGGAATAATCACAGCTGTGTAGAAGTAAGCCAAATTAAACCAGCCTGAGAACTCGGGCTTCAGTTTCCTTCTTTCCCTCTGAGTGTTTCGCCTCCGGGTTGTGACCGTTCCAGCCCTTTGCCTGCCACACAGCAGTTTGGGGTGGGGTGCTCGAGGGACAGATCGTGCTTCAGCTGCGTGTGCTTGTGGGTCTTGCTTGGTTCTGACAAAGCGGGAGGCATGGCCGTGTCTGCCCAGCAGCTTGGGCGAGGTGGGAGATGCTGCTGACAAGACCCCTGGGCTGGGGTGCCTCAGGGAGATGGCCTGCCTGGAGCTGAGACAGGGACTACTGTCTGAGTCTCCCCTGTTCTAAGGGGGGCTTGGAAATATGCAACTGGCTCCTCCTGTCCCCATTCTCCACCACAGCCTGCGGGGTCCCAGGCACCCCTCCCCTACACAGGAGCCGGGCCTAATGCCATCCATGCCCGGGCCGTGACAAACCTGTGGGGTTGATAGGTCCAGCCCACGACACCTTTGGTTCACAGAGGCTGCAGAGATACCGTGCTGGTGCTGCTTGGTACTTTCTGATGGACAGGTGCCTTTATGGGGTCTCGAGGAAGGACTGTCCAGTGGTTAGAGCACCAGCATGGGTCTGCAGGGGAAGACCTGGGTTCAATGCCTGATCTGTCACAGCCATTGTGGGGGGCCCTGGGAAGTCACTTAGTCCTTCTGGTTCCAAAGGACTAATTCTTCTGTGCCTTGGTTGAGTGTGGTGTGAGTAAAGACTAAAAGACTGTATGGGGCTCAGATACCACAGCCTCAAGGTTATTTGGCTAGAAATATGCCCTGGGCAGAGGTGTGCATGCCAATAGTTGCTGCTGTGTGCCATGGGAACAGGAGTGGGGATGGAAAGTCTCTTCCCCTTTACCCACCCACCGAGTTTGAATATTTTCTTTGGCCCTGCCCTTACTGCCCTCTTGCTGCTGGGAGCTCTGTTCTGCCATGGTCTTCAGTGCCAGCCGGGTTAGAACGTGTGTGTATCCATGTAGTGATCCTGTGCGCAAAGCCAGGGTGGGCTTAACACCTGCCTGAGGACAGGAGGCGGGACAGCAGGATGAGGGACCTGCTGAGGGACTGGGCCCCCTGCACAGGAGGAGTGCATTGGACTGGAGGCCAGTGGCTGGTGTGTGCAGTGCGGGAAGGCAAGGGGGGAGGACTGAGCATCTGGTGCAGGTGCTGGTTGCTGCAGTGGGCCTCCCCGGCTGTGGCTGCAATCACTGTCAAAGCCGTGGGAAGGGCGATTTGAATTGAATCCAGGTAGCGTGCTGGGCCATTTGGCAGTCGCGACCGTGGGGGCTGGCCTGGTGTCTTGCTGCATGCCCTGGACAAGGTGGGTTCACACCACTCTCTTAATGCCTTTCACTTCCCTGCAGGTGAAGATGACTTGGCTGGTGTGATCCATGCAGCCCCACGGGACTGTGGGTGGAGTTCAGCTCGGTGATCCCTGTTTTTGGCTGGCAGGGCTGAGGCAAGAGCGGTGCGAAGCCAGCAGAAACACGCAGCAAAGGCTATGCTCCTTGATGTTAGCACTGGCCTGGTGCTTGTTTGACTGGCAGCTGGGCATGGGCAAAAATACTGGTGGTCTCCAACTGGTGCAGTTCTGCGCACTGGGAGAGCATGTCCCAATGCACCTCAAATCTGAGCAGTGCAAGTCGTGCCTGCAATTCCCCCCTCCCCGCCCATTGTCAGTGAGGTGCATGCTTTCTCAGCTCAGAGGGCCCTGTGCCAGCCAAACGCCCAGAGCTCAGGCAATGTCGGGGGAAAGGGAGCTGGCCTGATTTCAAAGGTGCTGAGACCCTGCAGCCCCCACTGGAACCAATGGCACCCGTGTATGTGGTTTGGCCATTGGCTCTGTGTGTAGGTGCAGTTTGCTGAGTGATAGATGTGTGCCTGGAGACAGTGTTTCTTTGGAGCCTCGTTAATTTCACTGAATGATGAATTTAACCTTGCTGGAAGGTGCAAAGGGAAACAATGTTTGCAGGGAAGCCCCTTGGGGAATCCTATGAGTCTGTGCAGAGAGGCTGCCTGGAACTGAAACTCATTGAGATTTGGAGCAAGATTTCCTTGTAACGGAAAATGATGTCCTCCTGTGCTTGCCAGGTGATGACTAAGGACATCCATTCCCAGAAGTGCTTCAACTCTTGCAAAGGGAGTTAGGCCCCTAAAACCTTTGAGGATCTGGGCTGAAGAGCCCATTGCGGTTCCTGAAGGGGGATAGTCTGGGGGCTTGGAGCTGCAGTCATCTCAGCTCAGAACGAAGCTGACTCTGTAGCAGAGCTCCCAACAAAGGATTCCAGGAGCCCCCTTCAGTTCCATTGTAGCCCCCTGGATGCCAGCAGCTTTCACCAGGTGGGATATTTGGCTCAAAAATCCTGGGAAAACTACAATGGACCTCAGAGAGGGACCAGCCTCTACACTGGGATCTAGTCTGACTGCACAGACTCATGCTGGCCCCGGCTATTTACCCCTCTGTGCCTCAATTTCCTCATCTAGAAAATGAGAGTAATGGCATAATATTTCTGTCCCTCCTGGGCAAGCTCTGGGTCATAACTAGTTCACGTCGCTTGAGGCCTTGAACACCATGGCCTAGGAAAATCTGAGCTGCAGTTACTCATTAATTCTACTGTCACTACTCCTGCCGGGGCTGAATGTGGGCTTGAAATACCTGGACCCCCCCCCCCTTTTATGGTGCCGTTCCTGGAATTTGACCCATAGTCTTTGAGTCCTCAGCTGACATGCTCAGCATTTGGGGCTGTAATGATGCTGAGCCATTCCTAATTCTTGAGGTCCCCCTTTTTCTTTGTCACAGCCTTCCCTCTCTGCTCCAGCCTGTCTTCCCCACCTGATGGTGATAAATCCCTTGTCTCTCTCTAGCACAGGAATCTCTGGTGTCAGCAGCCTGCTCAGCACTTTGTCTAGCTACAGCCCTGTTTCCTCGAGGGCTCAGGGTGAGAGGTCGCCCTATTTCCCACAGATGTTGTGGATGGTAATGGCTGAATTAGCAACCAGCTTCTGGCTGGCTCCTTGACCCCCCCAGCTGACAGGTTTATTAGCAACACTTGCAGTTTGTGTTTATCTCCTGCACTTGCTACTAAGTTGGTCTGTAATAACAGCCCTCTGCCCTGCTGTCTTTCCAGCCAGGGAGCCCTAGACTCTTCACTAACAGGGATGGTGGCACCTCCTGGGCTCGTGATCCCCCTTTGAACTGAGGGGGAAAGCAAGGGGCAGCGAGTGGGCCAAGATCACCCCACAGGTCAGCCACAGAGCTAGGCCTGGACCCCAGGGAGATCAGAATCCGGTGCCTTTTCCTTTCCTGGTCCTACCCGCTCCGAGGATGGCGGGTTCTTCTGGAGCTTGCCAAGACTGCTCTTCCACCCTGCGGGAGCTGGAGACCTGCATGAAATGGCACCTGCTGCGCTAATGGGCTGCGCCCTTACCTACACTACAGCATCCCCTCCACCTGAGAGCGTGGGCGTGGGGTCCAGCACATCAGTGACCTCCTTGCTGTCACCCTTGTCTCAGATGGGGCCATCTGCCGCTACCTCGTGGTCACTGCCTGCTAGGAGCCTATTGCAGGGAAACCTATTTTTTGCATTTTTAAATGTACATTTCAGAAACCTCATTGATGCAAGCTGGGAGCAGAAGCCAGGTCATGGGACCAGCCTAGCTAGAAGCCAGCTCCGCAGTTGGTGTAAATCAGTGTAATTCCAGCAGTGATGCTGATCTATATCCACTGTGCATCAGGTTCCTTCTTCATCTTAAGTAAGTAATTTACCTGGTCCTTCACGGCATTATATCTGAGCACTGCCCACTAATTCTCAGGCATAGGTTACCAGGTGTCTATCCATCTTCAGCAGGAGCATTCTGGTAGATCTGTGCTTCCTACGGCCACCCCCTCCCCCCAGGCTGTTGTAGTCTGGCTGGCACAATCCATTTCACTAACTCCTAAACCCTCCCTGCTGTGGGGAGAGACTTCTTTAAAAGCTGCACAGTTCTTTTGATCCCGCTGCTTCCCAGAGCCCAAGTTGGTTTTTTTGTTGTTTTTTTTTTTTAAACACTGTGTATAGTCCTGTGAGGTGTCATTTCCCAGCATGGGCAAAGCAGCCTTGTAATTTGTTGGCGACAGGATATAGGAGCCTGGAAACCAATGGTTTTCCCCATTGTATTTTAATTGTCCCCAAAATGGATGTTTGGAGATTGCTCAGCTGGTTCCATTGTGTTGCTTCCAGTAGCCTCCTGATAAGCTAGAACAATACATTCATCCAAAAATCTTACAATCCAATCTACCGTAACATCACCTCACTGCCCAGGTCACATCCAGCATTCATAAAATGACCACATCTCATGAGTCGTGGATTATTCCATGTTCATCTCACCCCTCAACACGTGGTATTTTCTCCCACTCACTGGGAGCTAAGTTAGTGTTGGCCTCATTTTACAGATGTGGCACAGAGCTATGAAGTGACTTTCCCAAGGTCGCATGGGGAACCTGTGGCAGAGCTGGGAATGGCTCCTGGAGCTCTGCTCAGTCCTAGTTCAAAGAGTCCCAATAAATGCCAGCAATGCGCTAGTGAACAAGCCACTAGGTGAGGATTATTTCCTGAAATATGCAGCAAGGGAGGGCAGGGCTCACCAGGATAACTTTCATTGAATAAACAGACTTGCTACAAATTACTTGCCAGTTCTTGCATGTGACCATTCGAGGAACACGTCACCCGCACCAGCTCCTGGGCTCTTATCGTACTGCTGCATCGATTGAGCTGGGTTGTTGAGGCCGTGCTAGCAGGGCCTTTTGGAAGTGGATCAGAAAACACTGCCAGTAGTAGCAGCTTAGACGTCTGAGGCTGAAAGTTTCATTGATGCAAGAAGACAACCAAGCAATGGCAGGAAATTCCATCGGCCCAGATAGCTGAAGGAGCACGAGTCATCTGAGCAATGCCTTTCCAGATTCTGGGGGGAGCAATTCCCAAGGGTGTGGGAGGAGTGGGGTAGGGGTTTCCCCTGTAGTACCGCCAGCTCTGCCCATCAGTGCATGCCTACCCCAGGAAAGATTAGGAAGTCAAGAAGCATAAGTGCCTGGCCTTCCACGGGCAGACATGCCGTCGTTCCTACTCACAACTGCTGAGCTGGATCAAAAGCCTGTAGGTGAAGCAGGGGCCTGATAAACCAAGCTGCTGTTATGGGCCAAAGGAAGGAGCGTCAGTCCCATATTGCATTCTGATCCGGAAACTGCCCCCTGCATCGTCAACAGCACAGGGCACTGCCAGGCCGCCAGGGTAAGCTGGGGCTCCTAGGAGGGGCTTAAACTGGGCAGGGTTGTTTACTGGGCAGCCTTCTTGCTTTCTGTTAGACCCTGCCCTGCCCCTATCCCCATGAGCACCTGCCTCTGGTCTGGCCTGTGTCGTGTGCTCCATTTTGTCACCAACCTGAATTGGGGCTGGGACTGTTTGTGCATCAGGGAGCTGCTGAGCTGGGCTGTAGGAGAGAAAGGAGGCTGCTTCCTGGGTCAGGCTGGAGGGAGCAGTAGCTGCTCAGGGCTCTCTCTCTCTGTGGTCCTATTAGCTCATTACAAGGATACAGCCCTCTTGCAAGATTACAGCATCCAGGATGCAGCTGATTTTAACACGACCTTGGCCGAAGGCCGGCCTTGGAAGCTGTGCAGCGTTACTCATGCAGTGGCCCAACTCACTTTGCAGAGTGAAAGTGCAACTAATGATGGGGGTGGGGGTGAAAGGCCAGAGGTGCAAGTAACTCAGGGAGGAAAGGAGGAGTGAGGCACTGTAAACTGAAGAGGCGAGTGGAAGACGAGCAGAGCGGTGGGGAGGGGACACATGACATGGCCCTTTCCTTCCTGGAAAGGCTAGCAATCCTATCAGGTTTGGGTGGGTGGGGGGGTGGGGCTTGGTGGGACATTGAGGTGCTGCTGGCGGGGTGTATAGAGGAGGGGGCTGGCACACTAGAGATATGGTCTCAGTCCTCTTTACTGCCCAGTGGCAACTGGGGAGACCTTCATGGCAGCGGAAATGGGGCCCTGAGATGCCACCCGCAAAGGCTGCCACCCTGGATGTTGTGCTGGTGTAAGGGCTCTCACTAATCTCTGGTGAATGGGGTGGGGTGTGATTGGATTGCCCCATGGGGATGCTGCCTTATAGCAGCCCTGAGACTGCTTTCAGTTACACTGCAAGCTAGGCAGGGCCCAGGCCATGGGGAGTACAAAAGTGTGGGAAAGCCACTGTCCTCTGCTTGAACGCAGAGTAACTGTCCCCGCACGCCCAGCCATGGACACCAAACCCTGGCGGTCAGCATTGGCTTGGGTGGCCGATGTGCAGTGCAGCATGCACAGCTGTGAGTGACCCAGGGCATGGGACTCTGCAGCGCGCTGGACCTGACCCGGCTGGCCCTGAGGCGAGCACCTACGTAATCAGTGCTGAGCCTGGTGCAAGCAATGTGAACAAAAAAGCCAGTCCCTCAGCAAACCCCAAGAGAAGTGACTGCTGCTGGCCCCAGCCCTTCAAGCAGCCTTTTTCCCAGGCTTCCTCTCTGCCCTGGGAGGTTGTGGGAATCTGTTCTCATCCCTTGCTCTTGCTGTGGTGTTCACAGCGCAGTGAGTCAGGGTGGTTGTACACCGCCCATGTGTGTTTGTGTGCATGTGTGCACGGTTGGGGTGGGGGGTTGGGAGGGGCAGGGCTTGCAGAATGCATGATCGCAGCAAGCGTGTCACTGGGTGGCTTTGCCCATGGGATTCTTGTGGGGGGTGGGAAGGCACAGGTGGTGGTTGGGGGGGGGCACTCCCACAGGTATCTACAGGCTTCCCCTCCCGCCAATTCTTTGGATGCTTGTGTTATTTTTCTGCCCTTGTTATTTTTCCACTGAGGGCACTATGGGTGCTACTGCCATCCGAGTGTGTGTAGCGTGGCTGCGGTACAGTGGGTGTAGCTACCACACATCCCCCCCCCCCCCCCCCACAGCCCTCCCAGAGCCATGTAGAGAACCCAGGAGTCCTGATTCCAGCTCCCTGCCGCTGTAACCAGCAGCCAGTCCATCAAAGATGCAGTGTGCTGGCTTGATGGCCCAGCAAACGCTGGCCTTCCATTGTGGGTGCCACAGGGAGCCTGTTGCGGTACATTGCGGGTGGGGGGGTGCATGGGAACCTCTGCCCACCACAGCGCAGCCAGAGCCCTCCTGTCTAGAAAGAGGCTACGGAAGTGAGGCTGGAGGTGACTGACAATGTCAGGATATGGGAAGTTGTGGACACTATTGAGAGACACTTCCTTCAGCCAGGCTGTTCTCACACATTTGTCACACGGGCTGGGCTGTGCTGGGCTGGCTCGGCATTGTCTGGTAGAGCCACCTCAGCACAGTGCACTGTGGCTAACCCTGCTCAGACAGTGGGGCTAGGGTTGGGGAGGGATTGGGGAGGGGGGGGAATGTTTAGGGCTTTTGTTCCCTTATTGTCAACTGTTGGCACCTGGTGTGGGTGATGGGCAATTGTTAGTGCTCACAGCACAATGGGAGGCCCGGGCCATGGGTGCAGGCTGCCCAGTTTTTGTGTCTAGGGGGGACAGGGGTTGGCGTCTTGCATGAGCAAACAGGGATGTAGCCAAGCAGGATAAGACACCCCCTCCCCCAACCCCCCAGTGGGTGCATGGGTGTGACTTAGCCAGGGTGGGGGTGGGGCTCACGTGGTTGACACAATGCACTCGCTAGTTACATGTATGCTGAAAGGGCAATGTGGGCTGCTTGTTAGTGCAGCAGATTGGGAGCCTGGATTTTAGTTCTGTGCAGCCAGCGTGAAGGGGGGGGGGGTGCACAGGGATCGCGGGGGATGGTTAGTAGGTAGCGCAAGGAGTGTCCGGATGCCTGGGGTCTATTCCGGGCTCTGTGAGGTGTGTGTTGACTAGGTTCCAGGACGCTTGGGTTCTATTTCTGAATCTCCGGTTTGGGGCGGCGGGGCAGGTGGTATGTCTACACTGGAGGCTCTGTTAAGTCGACTTAGAGAGTCCACACTGAACACTCCAGTCGACTGCCAGCGTCCACACTGGCAGGTGCTAGGTCGATGGAGGAGTGGTGCATTGTGGGTAGTTGCCTGGAGGCCAATTAGGCCGACTTAAGGGCTTCCCCAGCCACACTGGCTTAAGTCGACTTAATAAGCGCGACTTTCAGAGGTGATATTATTAAGTCAACTTAAAGAAGCGCTTAAGTTGACTTAATAAGTGCCCAGTGTGGCTGCGGAGGTCTGTAGGTCAACTTAACCATCCTTAAGTCGACCTAAGGCTCCAGCGTGGATGTACCCAGGGCTTAAAGCTATCATGTAACCTTTCTTGTGCCTCTGGTTAGTTCCCTGTTAACACGGGCAGCACCCCACCCACAGTGGCCGGGAGGCTGTAGTAAGTGGCTTGTGCTGGCCATGTTGAGAGGCTGGGCCAACAGTAGATGCTGTGTCACCTGGACAGCTGGGCCGTGGTTCTGTAGAACTGGGGTGAGGTGGGGCTTTAAAGGCTGTAGTTGCTGGCTGAAGTTGGTCCTTCTGCCCCTGCCTGGGGTCCATCTGTGAGCCCCCAGCACCTGCCTGAGCATTGCAGGGGTTGCAGCAATCGAGGAAGAGGAAATGAGCCACTCGGCTGGCTCCAAAGCCCAGTGGAGCCAGCGGGAAAGGAAGCCCCGGCTGACCTGCTGCACCTCCCTTTGGGGCAGCAGCTGCTGTTCTTGGCTGGGACACATTTGCATGAGTCCCACCAGGGGGCGCTGCCTGTGTGCCTGTCTCCCCGTTCCCCCCTCCCTGCATCCCACCCCTCAAGCTACATTACACCCACTGCCCCTCAGGCACCCCCTCTTCCCCACCGCCCTGCCCCGTGCCAAGCCTGGCTGTACCAGGCTGCATCTGGCCAGCCCTTGTTGCAGCATCCAGGTCTCAGGACGCTCAAGGCATCTCCCAACCCATACACCCTTCTCTCCAGGCACTGACCTGGCAAATCCCCTTGGCATGGGCAAGGGATTGGGAGGGTCCCATGGAAGAGGCGCTGAGTCTCCTACCTGCTGGTGAGCTTGTTGCTGAACAGCAACCCCCCCCCCCCCGCCCCGCCCACCAATCCCAGCAGCTCTTTGTTTGTTGATTCTGTCCTTAGTTTCCGGGCATTTGGAACGTTTGCTTTTTTCTTATAATGGGAAAGTTTAAAAATACATAGACACACAGTGCCCCCCCCCCCAGGCACCAGGCCAGCCACTTAGCCCAGACTGCTGGAGGCGTGGGGTCCTACACTGTGTAGGGATGCTGCTCACCCACCTCCGCTTCCCCCCCAGGGAACCCTGTGGGGAGCACTGGCAGAGGCCCTCCCATTAGTCTCCTCCCATCCCATGGTCCTTGCGCGCAGAGGCAGACTTGGGGATTCCGGGGCCCTGGGCAAAAGTCAAGGATAGGGACCACCCACACCACATGCCCCCCCCCCCAGCATGGCCCCCGCCAGCCCCACCGCTGACTTCCTCCCCACCGGCCTCACCAGTGACCCCCCCAGCAGGCCTTTCTGGTGGTCCCCAATGAGGGTCCCGTGGTCCTCCCCACTGGCCTCTACAGCTCCCCCCCGCCCCCCACCAGCCTCTTCCGCCTCTCTCCACCCCCGCCCCCACTGTACTCACCGTCCCTCACCACTAGCCTCTCCCGGCCCCCCTCAATGGCCTCCCCTACAGCTCCCATGCTGGCCTTTGCGGGGCTGCTATAGGGCTGCTGGCCTTTGTGGGGCTGCTACAGGGCTGCCAGCCTCTCTGGGACCCCTGTGGCAGGGCTCCCAAGGCCCATGTTGGCTTTGGTGGGGCCGCCACTGGGTCCCCAGCGACCCTGCCATGGCCACCCCCTCCCCACCACCTACCCCCAAACCCCAGCCCACCACACCGGCTGCTGCCAGGTACTTGGCCACCCTCCCACGGCTGGCCTCTCCAAGGCTCCCACCATGGCCCCCCCCTGCAGCTGCGGCTTGGGGGTCTCCACCTCCCCACCCACTAAGACTGCCTATGCCTACAGGGGGATCGGGGCGGGGGGTGTGAGGATTGATGGCTGCTGGTCATGGGGCCCACACGGGGCTCCTGGTCTAGGGGCCCTCGCTCCCGGCTCTGGCAGCAACTCATCCTTTGGCCAGGGAGCAGTGGGAAACAAGGGGTCCTGTTCACTCAACAACAACCTCGGAAGTCACTGTGAGCATGTGGGCAGAATCAGGCCCGGGGAGGTCAGGTTTGGGCAGTGGGGTGTCTCCATGGCAGCAGGCTTTCACCCCGTGGCTCACACTCTAGAGAGGGGATGCCACAGGCAAACCTGGACTTGTTCTGTTTGTCCCAGCCAGCAATATCTACCAAGCCCTCAGCTTCCCAATCCAGCTCCCCTCCCCAGTATCTACCAAACCCCTCGACTTCCCAGCCCCACCCCTCTGCCTAGTGTCTGGCTCCTGAGTGCTGGGAGCAGGACAGGGCGAAGAGGTCAGATGACAGGGTGCAAAAAACCACCTTTCGCTCAGCCTCCCCAGGGGCTGTCCAACAAAATCCAGAGCCCACTGAGGGAGTGGTGGGACAGAGTCTTCAAAGACTGGCACAGACCCTCTATGGCTGCCAGGGACTCCCCCTTGATTCACCAGAGGCATTTATAGCTCCTTTGCTGGAGGACTGGTATATTGCTGCCATGGGGCAGTTGTGAATGGGCCCTGAGTGCTCTCTTACCCTGCAGCGAAGGTACAATGTAGGTAGGACCAGGGAACACTCCAAAGCAAGCCAACTCGTCCTCCCCTTGGAGCATCCTCAAGGGCACCCAGTCCCCAAACACTATAAGCACTCCCCACCGCCTCCTGCAGGCACCCTGTGGCCTGCTGCAGGCCCACTGTGCAGGGAGACCCAGGCTGGCCCAGGCACAAGGAATTGCATGGCTCTTCTGCTGAGAAAGTGCAGCCTGGGGTGTCCCTAGGGCCCTGGAGGAAGTGCTGCGTTCACTATCGGCGCCAGCAGGCAAGGCTTGTGGAGGAGCTGGGGGAGGGGGTGGGTTGGGGGTGACCGCCCACTTCCCCTATAAAGCTAGGTCATTAATCAAACAACAGATTCATCCCCGCTGCAACGTCATCGACTTCAACTGATTCAGGAGGCGTTGTACTGGGAGAAACAGAGCGAAAGATGGACTCACACACACAGGTCAAGAGCCCAGCAACCTTTCGCTGACACCCCACCCCCTTATTTTTCCGATTCCTTCTGACAATTCCCCCTGGGCAGCGAGTCCCTTTTTGTCTGGGACATTCCCAACAGCCTTTGCTAACCCTTAGCTCCTTTAACTCTAGGAATAACAGCTGCTTGCTGAGTCTATTTTTTCCTTACCAAGTCCTCTGCTGCCCTTGCTTCCGTTCCCATTAGGGTCCCTTGCTCCCAGTTAAGAGTTCCCACTTCGGGCCCTAGGTACCAAATCTGTGTAATGAACATGCCTGGATTTCTCTGTTTTTTTTCAATGCAGCCCTTTCCAATCCCCTTGTGACAGCTTGTCCCGGGACCCAGGAGTCACTGTGCATTCCAGGCCCTGCAAATGCTGTATTAGCCCTTCTTATCTGTTTACTTAGCTTCAAAAAATATCACCCCCCCCTCCAGTGCTGCTGGGAGCAATAGAGTGGACACAGGAAGTA
>VOCT01109619.1:0-26448 GCA_007922175.1 Pelusios castaneus
TGTCTGTCAGTCCTCCTCCTCTCTGGTCTCCATCTTCCTCTCTGCTTTCGTTTGGGGTTTCCCCTCCCCTCTCTTCTCTGTTTCTCTCCTTTTCTCCCCCCCCCTTTTCTTCTGTCTCCTGCTGGGTGCCACAGCAATCACTCGCTTAGCACGAGATTGCACTGGTCTTCCCTCCTATCTGAGCATCATGTGGTCCCATTGGGGTCTGTGGATGAATTGCTACACAACCAGAGCAAAAGCAAATGAACCTTTTGTGTCCCTCACCACAAACTCACTGTTAACCTGCTGGGCGTGTGAGGTGAGAGCCACTCTGGCTGGCATGGCTAGGTAGGGCCAGCTCCTCGGTGGGTGTAAATGGGTCCGGTGTCAGTAGGGTCACTCAGCTTCACAGCAGCCCAGAATCCAACCCTTAGGCCTGGCGCCCCGGGGGGAGGGGAAGATGCCAGAGAAAGAAGCGGGTTTGACTGGCATGTGTGTTAGGAAATGAGAACGTGTCTCTTTTTCATGTAACTTTTTACTGTGTGCCTCTCCCGTGACAGCCTTCAGTTACAGAAAAGCGCCACCTCCCATTCCTCCAGGAATCAAAGCCAAGCCTCTCATCTCAGTCACGGCCCAGCGCAGCACCGAGTCCACCCATGAGAGCTACCTCCCCAGCGAGGTTGCCAGGAGCCCCTCGTGGTCCAAAGACGCTGCGGCTCACTGTAACTCCACAGAGAGCTTGGAGCGTTCCAAGGTGACAGCCATCTCCTTGGATCTGCCTCCCATCCAGCCCAGGGCTTCTCCCAAGCCTTCCACGCTTATCATCAAGGCCATCCCGGGCCGGGAAGAGCTGAGGAGCTTGGCACGGCAGAGGAAATGGCGCCCATCCATTGGAGTTCAGGTAAGTTCCTGGAGTCTTCAAGTGCTAAATCTGCATCCAGGTGCCAATCCTGAAGAGTAGCACCATAACTCGGGGTTTCCTGGACACCCCAGCACTGACATTTCCGGACTTGGTGACTGGGGCTCACCTCCCATTCAGCCCTACTTGCTCTTACTCTCAGAGAAGCTTGGCCTGGTCCATCACGACTGGGCTTTGCACTTGTTAACTCTTGCAAGCAGCATCGCGTCTGGCTGGGTCAGCTGTGTGAAATGCTCTTGCCAACAGGCAGTGGCAGCACAAGCTTCTTTCATGCCACATACCAACAGCCAGTCTCCGTGCTAGATGGTCCCGGAGCTGCCTGGCCACTGCTTGCATTAGCGCCTTGTTTCTCTGGCTTTCCCACTGCCGCGCTGCTGCATCTGCTGATGGAAATTAAAAAGAATGAGTCTGCTGTGCCCAAGGCTGTGTGGCGATTCTTCCCCGACATGCTCTCCTTCTGATCCCCACCGCAGGTGGAGACTATCTCTGATTCTGACACAGAAAGCAGGAGCCAGAGGGAATTCCACTCCATCGGGGTGCAAGTGGAAGAAGACAAAAGGTACGGCTGGCTAAATGCAGCTTTTATCGCTCCATCCCTCCAGGAGCCAGGGCTTAGTGCAGCTGCTGCGCCAGCCTGATTGTTTTCACACAATGCCTCCCCCAAACTAAACATTCATAACACGCCTCTTCTCCTGAGTGTCCCCAGAGTTCGGCAGCTTCTTCTGCTGTCTGCTAAGTGCAGCTGTGCTTCCTGGCTAGATCATATGGGCAATGCAGGCAGCCAGGCAAGCTTCCCTGTGCAGTGTGTCTCAGCCCTGACCTGATGCCATGCTAGGGAATGGTAGGCAGGTCAGTCTTTGGACCACTGAGTCTTCTGGCCTGTCAGTTCAAAGGAGGTGCAATTGTGAGGAGCTATTGTGCTGTGGACACGCATCCACTGCAAAGTGAATTGAGGCCTGCCAAACTCATATCACATAGGTCAGCAAAGGGCTCTCAAGTCGCAACCACTTTTGCTCACTTGCTAATAGATTCAAATCAGCACCCAGGAGGCCAGACGCTCTAATACCCTTTCACGGGCTCCCTGAACTGCGCAGCATGTTTGCTACCCTGATCCGCCAGAATACCCATCATCACAAAGCAAGTTTGAACCTGATACTGAGGGCTTTGCAGCTGTTTGGATTCCCTCTCGCTGCAGGTGTGGACTGTGACACTGGGAGTGTTCCCTATTGGAAGGGTGTGCAGTTACTAATCTGCCCGCTGTTCCGATCCAGATCTGTGGTTCAGTTCAGGGATTTCAGATCTGCCTATGGTAGAACCCCCTGATTCTGATCCAGAACTGGAAATTCGGTTCTGTGGCATCTATCTGAGGCCATCAGTACCTGGACCTGGTGCTGAGGAAGACTGGGTATGAATGATGCCTGGTTGTGGCAGGAAAGTAACTGTGACTCAGCTGTCCAGAGAAAGAGGCTGAGATGCCAAGTGGAATCCAGCTGAGACCCCCAAAGTGGAGCCAAAGGAGCCATTCCCAAGGGCCAGGAGCTTGCCCAGTTTTGACACAAGCTGCTTCCTTCAGAGAGACTGAGCCTCAGAGGCTGGTGTGGTCCAGGCCTGCTCGCTCACCCTCCCTGTCTCCCCCACCCTCTCCCATGGGCAAGTCACTGAGAACAGGCAGCTGAGGGGAACTTTCCAATGTTCCTTCTCTTTGCTTAACAAGGGGCCTGAGTGCATGTTCCTCTCCCCATCCTTCAGCATCCATCCATGGCCAGTTACCATAGAAACAGTCAAGCAAGCACAAGCAGGAGCAAAGGCATTGAAATGAGGGAACATGTGGAAGTGGCTGTTAGCGGACTGTCCCCACGGACAGCTGGGAGCTCAACAGCTTGTGAGCCTTCAAGCTCAGCTTCTCTGTTAGGGGAGCCAGCACAGCCCCTCGCTCTGCTCCTGCAATGGGAGCAGTATCCCAGTTGGGCAGTGGGGAGGCCTGGGATCACAGTGCAAAAGGGCAGGGCTGTCTGGTGCATGGGATAGACAGTCAGTGGTTCCTGAACCAGGGGTTCAAGGCCAACTGAACAGGTTTTCTTAGAACCCCACTGCTCACCCTGGGCTCCTCACACGCAGCTCTGCTAATGCCCTTTGGTCCTGACCCGCAGCCTCTGTTATCCCAGTCCAGGAGCTCTGGCAGCTCTGCCAATGGGCTGCAAGATGAATGTGTCACAATGTTGTGGGAACGGCAGTCCATCCACATACCCCTTTATCCCCGTGTCCAGGCGGGCCCGGTTCAAGCGCTCCAACAGCGTGACGGCTGGAGTTCAGGCAGACCTGGAGCTGGAAGGCTTCACGGGCCTGTCGGTGGCCACAGAGGACAAAGCCTTGCAGTTTGGGCGGCCCTTCCAGCGGCACTCGTCGGAGCCGGATTCGTCCAGCCGGCAGTACTCGGTGTACAAGACAGTGCACACGCAGGGCCAGTGGGCCTACCGGGAAGACTACCAGATGCAGTATGACACGGTGGAGGTGCCCCGGCGGGACTCCTGGATCGAAAGGGGCTCCCGCAGCCTCCCCGACTCCGGCAGGGCCTCTCCCTGCCACCGGGACGGGGAGTGGTTCATTAAGCTACTGCAGGCCGAGGTGGAGAAGATGGAAGGCTGGTGCCAGCAGATGGAGCGGGAGGCTGAGGACTACGACCTGCCGGAGGAGAGTGAGTCCAGATGGGGCTGTGAGACTGGAAGGGACATGGGGCAGCCAAGGATTCCTCTAGAACTGTGGGGAAGGGGGGTGCATTGGAGTCTTGCTCAGCCAATCCTATTTCCTGAATGCCTCCTTCTGCACAGTGTCCTTGACGTGCCGTGCAGCTCCAAGTAATATGTATGTCTCCTTCAGAACCTGAGCCAGCGGCTGCCCTGCACATGGTGCCATCTGGATCCCAAAGGGTTAAGGAGGTTGGGCTTAATGGCAAGAAATACCCAGAGGGCTTGTGATGGAAATGGTGCATCCCCAGAGCTAAGGGGGTGGGAGGGTGGTCATCAAGCCACAGGGTATGGACCAACTCCTCACCAATTGGTTTTTTTCTCTGTGTGCTTTACCAGTTCTAGAGAAGATCCGGAGTGCCGTGGGGAGCACCCAACTCTTGATGTCCCAGAAGGTACAACAGTTTTTCCGCCTCTGCCAGCAGAACATGGTGAGTGCCTCCTCCTTCCTGATGGCTTTCCCAAGGATGTGTCCTTTCTAATGTATGACTGGGCTGGGGCGGCAGCAGGACCCTGGGAATTGCGGGGGGCGCGGGCCCGCCCCCGAGGGCACACTGCACTTCACACATCTGGCAGTGATTCCATTTGGAAGTGCCACCCAAGAGTTTGGAGGCTCACCCCAACCCCCTTAAGGCTGGGTCCAAGGTACCGTCAGGAATAAATGATACTTTCTTGTGGAGATTTTGTTATTTCATTTCTATTTGGAAGCAACAGACACACCAAAATTTTAATTAAAAAGTAATAAAAATTCCCAAGTTGCTGCCATGCTGGTGGCTGCTTTGGGATCTGGGCTGAAAGCACAGCTGGGTTCTCATTTTACCTGAAGCATTTTGTCCCAGTCCTAGCTACGGGACACATTTTTAATTCAATCAGGCCCAGACAGACCATCTCTGCTCCTCATCAGCCTGAGCAGGGAAGTGATGAAGGCCCAAGAGTCTTCTGTGTACTGTAGTATGTGAGGAGCTAACTGACCTGTCTTGTCCCCCTTTGGAAGGACCCTAATGCATTCCCCATGCCCACCTTCCAAGACCTGGCTGGATTTTGGGACCTCCTGCAGCTGTCCATCGAGGATGTCAGCTTGAAGTTTGCAGAGCTTCAACAGCTCAAGGCCAATGGATGGAAACTCATTGAGCCCAAGGTAGAGAGATTGGCCCGTGAATGCCAATTGGCTGAGAAGGTGGGGGTGGAGGATGTGCAGCTCTCACATCACAGAGCCCAGCATCACTTTTTGTCACCTTCTTTCTGGAGAACAAAGACCGAATGTGTCCTAATGCCTCTACCCAAATCCATGGCACACTCCCATCTTGAATCCACTACACTCGGTCTTGAGGCACTCCGGCTGTTTCCCAGCTTCAGGAGAATGAGCTGGGGTCGTTGATGTCTCCAGGATGTGTGGGGATTATGGAGGGTATGTTGCTTGAATCCCTGATGCTCTCCTCAGTCCCCTTGTGTGGAGAGAAGGGGCAGACCAAATGAACCTTGGGCCCCATTGGACGTCTCAGTAGAGATTAACCTCTTCTTCCCCATTCGTTTGGGGACCTGGGATGGGGGACGACCACACGTGGGCTCCTGAAGCAGAGGGACAGAGAGGGGAAAGCTGTGGGAGCCCTGCCAGATTGTGAGCGGCTGCAGGACCAGTTAGCGAAACTCCAGCCCTTCTGTCCTGAACCCTGCCTTGCAGCTGGAGCCTTCAGTGGCCAATGGAGACCGACTCTGCTCAGGGAAGATCTACACTTATGGCAGTGTGGAGACTGCAGATTCTGCATGCCCAGCTAGCTGGATATAAATGGCAGCGTAGACAGCGAGTAGAGCAGAGTTCCCTACACACCTCACATGTCTACACTGCTGTTTTTAGCAGTTATTGTCATGTTGCCGGGGTCTTTTCTTGCCGTGTGCAGCTATCTTCATTGTGCCTCTATGTTACACCCCACCATAAGTGCATATATAGTGTAGGTGAGCTAAAAGTAGCCTCCCCCTTGGCAGAGATATTGGGAGTCCTGCTGAGCTCAGTTAGAAGTCCCTGTTATGTGTACACTGTCCAGAATTGTGCCTCCTGGATCTCATGGGGGAAAAGTCAGACAGGAGAGAGATCCATGATCACAGCTGCCTTCTTCTTTTTCCATAAACACGTCTGCTCCCAAGCTGGTGCTGATTATCTGTGCCAGGCAAAATCAACAGGCATCTTTAGTGAACACTTTAAAAAAATTTAAAAACAGAACCTAAACAAATAGAACCTTTTTTTCTCATGTGCTTTTCACGCATTACGGTGTGTCCTCTGTTCAATATTATCATCAAAGGCACAGATATATTCCCTGCATGCACACGGGATAGGACAAACCAAAGCAATCCGAGCCCTTTCACCCCCATGCTGCCCCGCCATCCATCAAACCAATTCAAATGCTGGTGGCATGGTCCCAAGGTCAAGCGCAATCAACAGCTGTGTCTCAGGCAGAAGATGCAGTCCTTGTGTGAACACAGTACGTAAACCAGTGGGTATGCAGGCACTGGGCTAGATCCCATGCTTACTTTCAGCCCCAGGGACTGCCTTTCTTGGTGGAACTAAATGGGGTGTCAGTAAGCACAGAATTTGACTCACTTATTCGATATAGAAATAGGTGCACACACCTGAGGCTATACGCTTGGTCTCTCTCTCACACACACACACACACACACACATGACTACATATGTCTACACAAACACACACAACTGCAAATGCATGCAGCTGCACACAGACATGCAAGCACATCTCTGTATATAGCTGTGCATACACACACCGATTGGTGCACCCGTGAAAGCGCACAGCCAAGCTCTCACTTAAAGGTGTGTTCTCTCATGTGATCTCACACATGTGCCGCTCTGCACACACCGGTGGATGCACACACAGGTGGACACCCTAGCCTGACCTCACACATAAACACAGCTGTGAATATACACAGACGGACACAGACATGCAGGCACATATGCGCATCCCCTGGCACATGCTGTCATGTACAGGCTGGTGCCTCCTGGGACACCCTCTAAACCCTTCTCTGTCTGTCTGCGCAGGAAGAGAAGAAGGTCCCTCCCCCGATACCAAAGAAGCTGCCACGCTCCAAGGCACATCCAGTGAAGGAGCGCTCCCTGGACTCCGTCGACCGGCAGAGGCAGGAAGCCAGGAAGAGGCTCCTGGCAGCAAAGAGAGCGGCCTCCTTCCGCCAGAACTCAGCCACTGAGAGTGCAGACAGTATTGAGATCTACATCCCTGAGGCCCAGACCAGGCTGTGAAGGGAGCCCTGGCTTTTCTACCTGCACTGTACAGAGAGAGTACACAGCTCACTGTGATGGCCAGGGTCCGGGACAGCTCTCGGCCCACTCACAGCTTCTCGACTTTTTATTGTATACGATTCATGGATCCGACGGTGAATCAACATGAGCCAGGTTCTGCCCTGCCCTAATGTCCCTCCCTGTGGGGCAGGGCTATCCCCAACCCTGCCTGCCCATGAGCCCCTTCCTGGCCTTTCCCCATTGCCCTCCCTACAGCTCTTTGTCTGCGCTGAAGTCTTTCCTGCCCTCTACATGTCCTCTTCTCTGCTCTTTCCTTCTTGGAGCTCCCTCCTGTCCTCTTCTCAGCCCATCACTCCTTCCGTCCACTTTCCTTGGTAGCCTCCTGTACCCTCCTTTCAGGGCTTTTTTTTACCTTCCTCCTTGCAGCCCCTCTCATCCCCTCTCTCCTCCCATCACAGACCCTTCTTTTCCTACTTTCCCCTGACATTGGAGAGGCCCCTCAGCTCGGCTGATTCAGGGTGTGGGGGCTTGCAGGCAGGCCCTCCCCCACCCCACTGCGTGCCCTCCCCCCACGGCTACGCCACCTTTAACTTCTCCCGTTTCCTCACTGTTCCTGGCAGCCTGGGGGGCCAGCTTTCCTGGCTGGCGTCAGGCTTCGGGCCGTGGCAGGCATGAGGAGTGGTCCCTTCATGCACACCAACTATGGTTGGTTGGGCACCTCGGGGAATCCATGGGTCATAGACCTCTATACATATATAAATATAATCGAAGGAATAAAACAAAAACTACACATGACCACAGCTGTGTTCCTGCTGGTGAGACTGGGATCAGATCAGGAAATCCATGACAGCAGCAAAACTTGCCCTGCTTTCCCTACATGTACGTCAGCAGTAAGAAAATGCTATGATTTCTCTTCTTTCTTTCTTCCTTTCCCGTCCTGCAAGCATGAATACTGGGACTGTGCTAGGGGGCAGCCGCAAGCCACGGAAGACTAGGAGAAGGTCAAAACTTGGCTGGTCACTTTGTTTTCCATTCTTCTTTGATCCCCCACCCCCACCCCTCAACTGCTGGTCTGACAGTTGAGTATCCTGGGAATAAAATTTGAGGGTGAGGTTTTAGGGGAGGAAGCAAGTGTCTGGAGAACCTACTAATCCTGATGGGGAGCTGTGTGTTTGGATCCTGCCTGGCTGAGGTCTTTGGGCTTGGTTTTGGAATGTGAACACTCCACAGAGCAGGAGATTGGTCCTGACCCATCTGTATCTGGTTTAAAGACATGGCTGTACCCGGGGCCAGGTCAGAGATGGGAGGGAATGGTAAATGCGCCATTGCCAACTCACTTTGCCTTAGGAGGAAGAGGAACTTGCTGTTGCATCCCCCGGGTGTTGCTGTGCGTGTATGTACCATTGCTAAGAAGTGAGAAAACCCTTGGGGCCGTTAATCGCACTGGACGAAGCTCTGGATCTAGGCTGGGCAAGAGTGCGTGGGGCTGATGTATCTGTGGACAGAGGTGGCCTGTCTAAACGTCGTGGAGAGCTTGGGGGCCGCCTGTGGGGTGAAAGACAGGATCAATGTTACTTGCCACCTCTGTTCTCTATGATGACCCCGGAGGCTCATAAGCTTACCTCTGTTTCACGGCTTCTCAACCCAGGATCACAACCCCCCACCTTTCCCTAGTACTGAAGGGGGTGGGAGCCTCAGCTAGATGGGAGTGGGTTCTGGTATGGAAAGGCTTGAGAATGCCTGCTCTGCGTAATAGGATCTGTAGCAAGGTTGCATGGCACTCACTGTGCGGCCTCTTGTGCACTGGAAAGGGAGGTTTACTCCAGCTGGGCTGTCATGGGGCAGGGCCAGCTTGTAAAGAAGCCTTTGCTGGACAGTGAAAAGCAAACCAATGAGGCCAATAGGCATTCAGGAACAAGCCACGCCAACACCAGCCCCTGCGGCCTTCTTTTCCCTCCGGCACAAGCCCTCCCCAGCTCCACTCCCTGCCCTGCTGCTGCTCTGGTGGGCTACCCCAACCTGCCAGCTTTACCAAAGCCTCCATTTGACTCCTGCCATCCTGTAGTGCAGCCGATGTTGTCTTTGGATGAGGAGCGGAGATCCATGTTGCTTGCTGCTCCCAGCCCGGAGACCCATCTGGGCTCACAGGTGCCAAGACAGGGACCCTTACAAAGCAGTGGCCCTTGGTGCTGGCAACCAGGTCGGTCCCCAGAGAGTCCAGCATGAAGCAACCATGGCCATGGCCTGGCAGCCTGAGTAAGGACTGGGGCAGGCCAGCAGACATGGGCCTTCAGTCTCTATCTGGCCAATAGCGCACTGGGACAGCAGCTCCAGGAACTGCCCTTCCTTGCCAGTCACTGTCGCTAACATCAGCAGGGAAAGTGTCTTGGAAAAGCAAAGCCCTGACAGGGAAGGTCAAGTGGAACCGGAGGTTGCCATGGAGGTGGGGTTCTGCCTCCTGGCCTGGGGCCCACCACACTGAACGGAGGGGAGATCAACTCTCATATTACAGGAGCCCCCTCTGGAAGGACGTCCCATGCTCCATGGCACAGCATTACAAGTGCCATCTTTTCTGGTCTCATGCCACATTAGAGGAGGTGCCATCTCTTTTGTGGAGTCATGAAGGGGATGGCCTCCTTATGGGTGCCATGGCAGCTTCCTTTAGGGCTCAGTGGGTGATCCCCTTCCTGCCTAGCCATCATCCCAGATGCCATGTAGCAACATATAGTCTAGATGACTGGTGCACTGGGGAGCCTGCTTTCCAAGGCCCCCCTCCTTGCATTGCTACCTGCACACAAGCCAAAGGGTTGGGCTCCAAACTTATCTCCCACCGCGGGCACCTTCTCCATTGGGCTGTATTCCCGAATGAGCAGAATGGTGTGGTGAATCCAGGCAAGGCCCTCTCAGGTAAGGGGCTAGGAGGATGGGCATAAATAGAGGGGCCCTGTAGGGTGGGTACAGGCAGGGTCTTGGAAATCAGATGATCCAACTGTTACCATGAGCCTGGCCTGGGGTCCTGGTTCTCAGGAGTCATCTTTCCTCTCCTTTTCACTCTTTCGGCTCTGAGTAGTGCAGGCCCATCTTCCCTCCACCTCCTCCCAAACAGACTGTTCCAGCTGCCCTGATGTCTGTAAGCCTGTCTTGTTAGCTGGGGAAGAGAATATTCCTCCACCGAGCCAGATGTCCTGCCCTGTGGGGTTGTCAGGCCTACCATGCTGAAGGTTCAAGGAAAAAGCTCAGCGCTGCATTCTCACATTGTCTCTCCTTCCAAACAAGAAACCCCCTGCACTGTGAAACCCATCAAGGGGGACCCTCTTCTCGCAACCCCATGACTATACCAGCTCCTGCTCCCTATCCACCCAGCTATCTTGGAGAGGCCCTGATTCAGACAGGAAGAGGGGAGAAACAATTACAAAAGGAGTGACTAAAGTGGCAGCAAGGGAAGGAGCAGCAAGAGCAGCCACAACCTGGATGGGCAGATCTCTGGGGTAGGGACTGTCTTCTTCAGCAGCACACAGCACCTAGTGCTATGGAGGCCCTGATTAGGTCCCTCAGGCACCACTGTAATACTCCAAAATTTCAGCCCCAGGGGGCCATCCTGTCTGGTGCATGCTGGGATACATCCCTGTAGCCCTGGGGACAAATAGGATGTACCGAGAGATGGGAAGTTCCATCGCCACACTAGCTTGTCAAGATGGGAAGGGGGAGAAAAGCCTAATTCAACCAACAGCAGTGCACCACTCACCCCTGGGGCCTTTACGTTCTCCCTCCCCCGCGACGGGATCCATACCATGACCTGGTGCTAAAACCTCCACTGGCCTGTTATGTGCCTGTCCTGGTAAGCAGGTTTGAAAGAATCATATCACAGCCTCCGGTTACTAGACTGAAATAGATGTTTGAAAAGGAGATGGGGGTGGGGGACAGGGGGAATCCAACAAGCATCTTGTAGAACAGTGAATCATGGGGAAAACAAACAAACAAACCCCAATAGCTTGAGACCTGGCCCAGCTGGAGGAAGGGAAAGGCAGGAGATGCCTTGCCAGCATCCAGTGCTCTTTGAATTCTGCTGTTCTGGCCCTGGCCAGGAAAGCAATCCTCAGCGCGGCACCGGTTCTCTGCCTCCATCCACACTTTAGTTCTTAGCAATGTGCCTGGAAGAGGAAGCCCTTCCACTTGTAAGTTCCGTAAGACAAACAATACTGTACACTGACTGTGACATGTGGTTTCATTTTTATTGTAACAAACTTAGCTGTACTGTAATAAAGATGACTCTTTGGTTACTCTGGGCCTGGCCCCATTCTCCCAGCTGGTGCTAGTCTCACCTTTGACTCTTCCTGGCCCGTGTCTCACTTCTTGTTGGAATTGGAGTGGGAGGGTCTGGAGTCAACTCATGATGGTGGGGAATTGCTGCTCTTCTCTGAGCTCTAACCCAGGCCTGGAACAGCTGGGGGCTGTAGGTACGGATTGAGAGGCAAGGGTGGAGCTCATACTTGTAGATTCTGGCCCACCTGTCCTTCACTCACAAGCCGTGTGGGTGATGTAGAGAGACTGTCTCCAACCTGAGGGCTAAATCCCTGAGCTCCCATGAGGGTATGAGAAAGGTTCCCTGATTAGACCTAGGAGGAGCCCTGTGACATGACAACAGATGAGGTGAAAGGGAGAGGGGCCATGGCTGTTCCTATGCAGGGCTGCTGGTTTGGATCCAAAGCAAAGCTTTAATGAAATGTCTCTGGGCAGAACGAACCTGCCGTGGAGCCTGGCAGTGAGGGATGCCCATCCAATCTCAAGCAACCCAGGGACCTTATGTTGGTCGCCAGTCCTCTTGTAGGATCTAGGGACCTTGCGTCCCTGAGGAGTCCTTCTGGGATGAAAGGGCCAGGCACAGATCCTGTTGGAAATCAAATAGCAGGCTGGACCCCGCAGGGGCAGAAGTTTTGGGGCTGGATCCAGCAGTGATGGAAGTTTGGAGGCTGGACTCTGCAGGGGTAGAAGTTTGGAGGCTGGATGATGAAGGGATAAACGCTTGGGCGCTGGATGCTGCAGCAGGGGAAGCTTGGGGGGGTGTGGATCATGCAGGGCTGAAAGTTTGGGGGACGGACCCCGCAGCGGGGGAGCTTTGGAGGCCGGACCCGCAGGGATGGTGGTATGTGGGCGCGGACCCGATAGCGGGGGAACTTTGGGGGGGACCCCGCAGCTGGGGAAGCCTTCCGCCCGCCCTCGCCAGCAGGTACCAGGGTCCCTTCCTGCTGCGCACGCGGCTGGCTCCGGGCCGGGCCCTGCCTCCGCCGATGCAGCGGCCAATAGGGGAGGCTCGGGGCGGGCCGGCCCAGGAAGCGCTGAGAGCGGCTGGGAGGAAGGGCCGCTGCTGGCCGGGGGAGGGGCACCGCTGCCCGCCTGGAGAGGTGAGGGGGGCGGCGGACCAGGGCCCGTCCCTGGGGGTGCGGGGCTCAGAGCCAATCGGCCGGTGGAGGCCCCCGTCCCGCAGGACGAAATGTTTGCGGGGCGGCCCCTGTCCCCGCTGCTGGACCGGGCCCTGTTCAATGCTGCGGGGGAGGCTGGGGCCAGAGAGGTCACCCCGTCCCCGCGCTATTCCTCCGCAGCGCTGGGGTCCGGCCCGCTGGGGGGCTCCGACCTTGCAGGGCGCTTGGGGGGCGAGGCCCGGTTCCGATCCCGGCTGCGGGCGGCCCGGTGCCCGGCTGGCCTGGCTGGCAGGCAGGGTCCAAAGTCTCCGCGCTGCTCGGCCCGCCTGGCGCGGGGGCGGGGCTGGAGCGCCTCAAGGCTGCGGTGTGGGGCTGCCGCTTCAGCTTCCCTCCTGCCCCGGCGATCCAGGGCGACTTGTGGGCCCTGCTCAGCCAAAGCCGGGGGGAAGCTGTGGGTCAGGGCCGAGCTGTGTGCCTGGGGACCCCAGGGCTGGCATGGGGCGGGGGGGTTGTGGGACAGGTTAGGGGCACCGGGCTGGGCTGTGTGTGCCCCGAGCAGCCCCTGCCGGGCTCCGCGTGGTTGCTGGCCAGTTTTGGCCTAGAACTTAATTCCTTCCTTTCCCCTCCCTGCCCCGGACTAGCCAGCTGCTGCCTGGCTGTCCCCGTGGGTGACGGGCTCTGGATCGGGCTGTGATCACACTCTTGCTTCCACCCCATGCCTAACACACAGCACAGGGCAGACCCCCAGCTGCTGTTGCGTAGGCTGCTGCTTGGCCACTCGCTGGGTGCTGGGAGGTGAGAGGCACAGTGCCCCTTGCATTGCCCCCCAGGCGCCCCAGAAACTCTCAGGACCGGGTGGGGGGCCAGGATCCAGCCCACTAACTGTCCTGGAACATTGCAGGCTGGTTGCCAAGTTACCCCAGGGCGGACCACCGCCTGTACCACCCATGTAACTCCCACACTCCAGGCGTGTCGTGGCCACGGGGGTGGGTTTTTTGGGGGCAGGGGGTTTATCTGCAATATCTAGACCTCGCTGGGGGTGCCAGGGTGAAGGTGACTTCCTGGAGTTCCAGGCTGCTGCTGGGTGTATCTGGGCAAAGGGGCAGGGTAAAGTGTATTGGGTGAATTTTGGGCTTCCCTGAGGGTGCAGGGGGGGACAGGGAAGGGTGACAATTTAAGTTCTGGGAGGTTTGTTTGGGGAGGGGAGAAGGAAACGGGTGATTCTCCCTTGGTTGGGGGACTAAGTGGGAGGTGCGTCCCTGCAGCTGTGATACTGACTCTGCCCCCTCCCTCCAGAACACATCTGGTGCTCTCTCCTGGCAACGCTATGTGGCCCTTGCTCTGGACTACTGTGCGGGCCTATGCCCCTTACGTCACCTTCCCTGTGGCCTTTGTGGTGGGGGCAGTGGGCTACCACCTGGAGTGGTTCATCCGAGGTGACTCCCCACAGCCTGTCGAGGAGGAGAAGAGTATCTCGGAGCGGCGGGAAGACAGGAAGCTGCAGGAGATTGCGGGCAAGGACCTGACTGAGGTGGTTAGCCTCAAGGAGAAGCTGGAGTTTACCCCCAGGGCTGTGCTGAACAGGAACCGCCCAGAGAAGAACTAACCAGGCTGCCCAAGTGCCTCCAGATCCCTCGGGCTGTGAGCCCTGCCTGCCTGGCATGGCTGGTTCCCACTTTCCTTTGGATTGGGGCTGAGCACTTAATCCAGCTGTCTACCTGTTGGAGCCTGATTACTCAGTTACGCTCCTGGAGACTCACTGATTTCTTTTCATCCCCTGTCCACCAATATCTGGTTCCTGTTGGGTGTCCCACCCACTGAACTCACAGGGGGTCCTTTGGAGTTGGCTTATTGAAGGTTCCCAGCCAATGGACGGTTGGAGGCGGCAGGGCCACAGAGGCAGAGCAGGGCAGCCTTAGCTATTGCTGCCCGAGTTCCCGGCACACCCAGCTACAGCCAGGGCGGGGATGGCGCTCCAGAGGCTGCACAGTTCCTGGAGTGCAGGAGAAGGCTTCACTCCCATGCTGAACAGATTCTCAAAGCTTGGCCTGCCCTGTCCTGGATTTCCCTGGAGTCTTCGGGTTCCCTTTGCATGGAAACAGCCAAAACTTGCATCCTGCCCCTGTATCAGAGCATGGCTGCCGGTGCCCTGAGACTGGGGGAGTTGAGAGAGGCCTGGGATCTCAATGGCATGGGACAATGAGGCTTGCTTGAACGCCGCCTGCCTTCCCTGATCCTGGCTCTGGCTCCCCATTGCTTCTCAGGAACCCCAGAGTCACCGTTGCTAGCAGTCACAGCTCTTCCCCCCCTCCCTGCTTCACACTAGCAGCTGGGGCCATGGGGGAGGGAATCTGCAACTGTGGCAAGCCAGAGAGAGCCCTGGTGGTACCCTTGGCGGGAGCTGCAGCGCATTGCTGCAATTATGTGCTGGGGCTGAGGTTTGGGGAATAATCACAGCTGTGTAGAAGTAAGCCAAATTAAACCAGCCTGAGAACTCGGGCTTCAGTTTCCTTCTTTCCCTCTGAGTGTTTCGCCTCCGGGTTGTGACCGTTCCAGCCCTTTGCCTGCCACACAGCAGTTTGGGGTGGGGTGCTCGAGGGACAGATCGTGCTTCAGCTGCGTGTGCTTGTGGGTCTTGCTTGGTTCTGACAAAGCGGGAGGCATGGCCGTGTCTGCCCAGCAGCTTGGGCGAGGTGGGAGATGCTGCTGACAAGACCCCTGGGCTGGGGTGCCTCAGGGAGATGGCCTGCCTGGAGCTGAGACAGGGACTACTGTCTGAGTCTCCCCTGTTCTAAGGGGGGCTTGGAAATATGCAACTGGCTCCTCCTGTCCCCATTCTCCACCACAGCCTGCGGGGTCCCAGGCACCCCTCCCCTACACAGGAGCCGGGCCTAATGCCATCCATGCCCGGGCCGTGACAAACCTGTGGGGTTGATAGGTCCAGCCCACGACACCTTTGGTTCACAGAGGCTGCAGAGATACCGTGCTGGTGCTGCTTGGTACTTTCTGATGGACAGGTGCCTTTATGGGGTCTCGAGGAAGGACTGTCCAGTGGTTAGAGCACCAGCATGGGTCTGCAGGGGAAGACCTGGGTTCAATGCCTGATCTGTCACAGCCATTGTGGGGGGCCCTGGGAAGTCACTTAGTCCTTCTGGTTCCAAAGGACTAATTCTTCTGTGCCTTGGTTGAGTGTGGTGTGAGTAAAGACTAAAAGACTGTATGGGGCTCAGATACCACAGCCTCAAGGTTATTTGGCTAGAAATATGCCCTGGGCAGAGGTGTGCATGCCAATAGTTGCTGCTGTGTGCCATGGGAACAGGAGTGGGGATGGAAAGTCTCTTCCCCTTTACCCACCCACCGAGTTTGAATATTTTCTTTGGCCCTGCCCTTACTGCCCTCTTGCTGCTGGGAGCTCTGTTCTGCCATGGTCTTCAGTGCCAGCCGGGTTAGAACGTGTGTGTATCCATGTAGTGATCCTGTGCGCAAAGCCAGGGTGGGCTTAACACCTGCCTGAGGACAGGAGGCGGGACAGCAGGATGAGGGACCTGCTGAGGGACTGGGCCCCCTGCACAGGAGGAGTGCATTGGACTGGAGGCCAGTGGCTGGTGTGTGCAGTGCGGGAAGGCAAGGGGGGAGGACTGAGCATCTGGTGCAGGTGCTGGTTGCTGCAGTGGGCCTCCCCGGCTGTGGCTGCAATCACTGTCAAAGCCGTGGGAAGGGCGATTTGAATTGAATCCAGGTAGCGTGCTGGGCCATTTGGCAGTCGCGACCGTGGGGGCTGGCCTGGTGTCTTGCTGCATGCCCTGGACAAGGTGGGTTCACACCACTCTCTTAATGCCTTTCACTTCCCTGCAGGTGAAGATGACTTGGCTGGTGTGATCCATGCAGCCCCACGGGACTGTGGGTGGAGTTCAGCTCGGTGATCCCTGTTTTTGGCTGGCAGGGCTGAGGCAAGAGCGGTGCGAAGCCAGCAGAAACACGCAGCAAAGGCTATGCTCCTTGATGTTAGCACTGGCCTGGTGCTTGTTTGACTGGCAGCTGGGCATGGGCAAAAATACTGGTGGTCTCCAACTGGTGCAGTTCTGCGCACTGGGAGAGCATGTCCCAATGCACCTCAAATCTGAGCAGTGCAAGTCGTGCCTGCAATTCCCCCCTCCCCGCCCATTGTCAGTGAGGTGCATGCTTTCTCAGCTCAGAGGGCCCTGTGCCAGCCAAACGCCCAGAGCTCAGGCAATGTCGGGGGAAAGGGAGCTGGCCTGATTTCAAAGGTGCTGAGACCCTGCAGCCCCCACTGGAACCAATGGCACCCGTGTATGTGGTTTGGCCATTGGCTCTGTGTGTAGGTGCAGTTTGCTGAGTGATAGATGTGTGCCTGGAGACAGTGTTTCTTTGGAGCCTCGTTAATTTCACTGAATGATGAATTTAACCTTGCTGGAAGGTGCAAAGGGAAACAATGTTTGCAGGGAAGCCCCTTGGGGAATCCTATGAGTCTGTGCAGAGAGGCTGCCTGGAACTGAAACTCATTGAGATTTGGAGCAAGATTTCCTTGTAACGGAAAATGATGTCCTCCTGTGCTTGCCAGGTGATGACTAAGGACATCCATTCCCAGAAGTGCTTCAACTCTTGCAAAGGGAGTTAGGCCCCTAAAACCTTTGAGGATCTGGGCTGAAGAGCCCATTGCGGTTCCTGAAGGGGGATAGTCTGGGGGCTTGGAGCTGCAGTCATCTCAGCTCAGAACGAAGCTGACTCTGTAGCAGAGCTCCCAACAAAGGATTCCAGGAGCCCCCTTCAGTTCCATTGTAGCCCCCTGGATGCCAGCAGCTTTCACCAGGTGGGATATTTGGCTCAAAAATCCTGGGAAAACTACAATGGACCTCAGAGAGGGACCAGCCTCTACACTGGGATCTAGTCTGACTGCACAGACTCATGCTGGCCCCGGCTATTTACCCCTCTGTGCCTCAATTTCCTCATCTAGAAAATGAGAGTAATGGCATAATATTTCTGTCCCTCCTGGGCAAGCTCTGGGTCATAACTAGTTCACGTCGCTTGAGGCCTTGAACACCATGGCCTAGGAAAATCTGAGCTGCAGTTACTCATTAATTCTACTGTCACTACTCCTGCCGGGGCTGAATGTGGGCTTGAAATACCTGGACCCCCCCCCCTTTTATGGTGCCGTTCCTGGAATTTGACCCATAGTCTTTGAGTCCTCAGCTGACATGCTCAGCATTTGGGGCTGTAATGATGCTGAGCCATTCCTAATTCTTGAGGTCCCCCTTTTTCTTTGTCACAGCCTTCCCTCTCTGCTCCAGCCTGTCTTCCCCACCTGATGGTGATAAATCCCTTGTCTCTCTCTAGCACAGGAATCTCTGGTGTCAGCAGCCTGCTCAGCACTTTGTCTAGCTACAGCCCTGTTTCCTCGAGGGCTCAGGGTGAGAGGTCGCCCTATTTCCCACAGATGTTGTGGATGGTAATGGCTGAATTAGCAACCAGCTTCTGGCTGGCTCCTTGACCCCCCCAGCTGACAGGTTTATTAGCAACACTTGCAGTTTGTGTTTATCTCCTGCACTTGCTACTAAGTTGGTCTGTAATAACAGCCCTCTGCCCTGCTGTCTTTCCAGCCAGGGAGCCCTAGACTCTTCACTAACAGGGATGGTGGCACCTCCTGGGCTCGTGATCCCCCTTTGAACTGAGGGGGAAAGCAAGGGGCAGCGAGTGGGCCAAGATCACCCCACAGGTCAGCCACAGAGCTAGGCCTGGACCCCAGGGAGATCAGAATCCGGTGCCTTTTCCTTTCCTGGTCCTACCCGCTCCGAGGATGGCGGGTTCTTCTGGAGCTTGCCAAGACTGCTCTTCCACCCTGCGGGAGCTGGAGACCTGCATGAAATGGCACCTGCTGCGCTAATGGGCTGCGCCCTTACCTACACTACAGCATCCCCTCCACCTGAGAGCGTGGGCGTGGGGTCCAGCACATCAGTGACCTCCTTGCTGTCACCCTTGTCTCAGATGGGGCCATCTGCCGCTACCTCGTGGTCACTGCCTGCTAGGAGCCTATTGCAGGGAAACCTATTTTTTGCATTTTTAAATGTACATTTCAGAAACCTCATTGATGCAAGCTGGGAGCAGAAGCCAGGTCATGGGACCAGCCTAGCTAGAAGCCAGCTCCGCAGTTGGTGTAAATCAGTGTAATTCCAGCAGTGATGCTGATCTATATCCACTGTGCATCAGGTTCCTTCTTCATCTTAAGTAAGTAATTTACCTGGTCCTTCACGGCATTATATCTGAGCACTGCCCACTAATTCTCAGGCATAGGTTACCAGGTGTCTATCCATCTTCAGCAGGAGCATTCTGGTAGATCTGTGCTTCCTACGGCCACCCCCTCCCCCCAGGCTGTTGTAGTCTGGCTGGCACAATCCATTTCACTAACTCCTAAACCCTCCCTGCTGTGGGGAGAGACTTCTTTAAAAGCTGCACAGTTCTTTTGATCCCGCTGCTTCCCAGAGCCCAAGTTGGTTTTTTTGTTGTTTTTTTTTTTTAAACACTGTGTATAGTCCTGTGAGGTGTCATTTCCCAGCATGGGCAAAGCAGCCTTGTAATTTGTTGGCGACAGGATATAGGAGCCTGGAAACCAATGGTTTTCCCCATTGTATTTTAATTGTCCCCAAAATGGATGTTTGGAGATTGCTCAGCTGGTTCCATTGTGTTGCTTCCAGTAGCCTCCTGATAAGCTAGAACAATACATTCATCCAAAAATCTTACAATCCAATCTACCGTAACATCACCTCACTGCCCAGGTCACATCCAGCATTCATAAAATGACCACATCTCATGAGTCGTGGATTATTCCATGTTCATCTCACCCCTCAACACGTGGTATTTTCTCCCACTCACTGGGAGCTAAGTTAGTGTTGGCCTCATTTTACAGATGTGGCACAGAGCTATGAAGTGACTTTCCCAAGGTCGCATGGGGAACCTGTGGCAGAGCTGGGAATGGCTCCTGGAGCTCTGCTCAGTCCTAGTTCAAAGAGTCCCAATAAATGCCAGCAATGCGCTAGTGAACAAGCCACTAGGTGAGGATTATTTCCTGAAATATGCAGCAAGGGAGGGCAGGGCTCACCAGGATAACTTTCATTGAATAAACAGACTTGCTACAAATTACTTGCCAGTTCTTGCATGTGACCATTCGAGGAACACGTCACCCGCACCAGCTCCTGGGCTCTTATCGTACTGCTGCATCGATTGAGCTGGGTTGTTGAGGCCGTGCTAGCAGGGCCTTTTGGAAGTGGATCAGAAAACACTGCCAGTAGTAGCAGCTTAGACGTCTGAGGCTGAAAGTTTCATTGATGCAAGAAGACAACCAAGCAATGGCAGGAAATTCCATCGGCCCAGATAGCTGAAGGAGCACGAGTCATCTGAGCAATGCCTTTCCAGATTCTGGGGGGAGCAATTCCCAAGGGTGTGGGAGGAGTGGGGTAGGGGTTTCCCCTGTAGTACCGCCAGCTCTGCCCATCAGTGCATGCCTACCCCAGGAAAGATTAGGAAGTCAAGAAGCATAAGTGCCTGGCCTTCCACGGGCAGACATGCCGTCGTTCCTACTCACAACTGCTGAGCTGGATCAAAAGCCTGTAGGTGAAGCAGGGGCCTGATAAACCAAGCTGCTGTTATGGGCCAAAGGAAGGAGCGTCAGTCCCATATTGCATTCTGATCCGGAAACTGCCCCCTGCATCGTCAACAGCACAGGGCACTGCCAGGCCGCCAGGGTAAGCTGGGGCTCCTAGGAGGGGCTTAAACTGGGCAGGGTTGTTTACTGGGCAGCCTTCTTGCTTTCTGTTAGACCCTGCCCTGCCCCTATCCCCATGAGCACCTGCCTCTGGTCTGGCCTGTGTCGTGTGCTCCATTTTGTCACCAACCTGAATTGGGGCTGGGACTGTTTGTGCATCAGGGAGCTGCTGAGCTGGGCTGTAGGAGAGAAAGGAGGCTGCTTCCTGGGTCAGGCTGGAGGGAGCAGTAGCTGCTCAGGGCTCTCTCTCTCTGTGGTCCTATTAGCTCATTACAAGGATACAGCCCTCTTGCAAGATTACAGCATCCAGGATGCAGCTGATTTTAACACGACCTTGGCCGAAGGCCGGCCTTGGAAGCTGTGCAGCGTTACTCATGCAGTGGCCCAACTCACTTTGCAGAGTGAAAGTGCAACTAATGATGGGGGTGGGGGTGAAAGGCCAGAGGTGCAAGTAACTCAGGGAGGAAAGGAGGAGTGAGGCACTGTAAACTGAAGAGGCGAGTGGAAGACGAGCAGAGCGGTGGGGAGGGGACACATGACATGGCCCTTTCCTTCCTGGAAAGGCTAGCAATCCTATCAGGTTTGGGTGGGTGGGGGGGTGGGGCTTGGTGGGACATTGAGGTGCTGCTGGCGGGGTGTATAGAGGAGGGGGCTGGCACACTAGAGATATGGTCTCAGTCCTCTTTACTGCCCAGTGGCAACTGGGGAGACCTTCATGGCAGCGGAAATGGGGCCCTGAGATGCCACCCGCAAAGGCTGCCACCCTGGATGTTGTGCTGGTGTAAGGGCTCTCACTAATCTCTGGTGAATGGGGTGGGGTGTGATTGGATTGCCCCATGGGGATGCTGCCTTATAGCAGCCCTGAGACTGCTTTCAGTTACACTGCAAGCTAGGCAGGGCCCAGGCCATGGGGAGTACAAAAGTGTGGGAAAGCCACTGTCCTCTGCTTGAACGCAGAGTAACTGTCCCCGCACGCCCAGCCATGGACACCAAACCCTGGCGGTCAGCATTGGCTTGGGTGGCCGATGTGCAGTGCAGCATGCACAGCTGTGAGTGACCCAGGGCATGGGACTCTGCAGCGCGCTGGACCTGACCCGGCTGGCCCTGAGGCGAGCACCTACGTAATCAGTGCTGAGCCTGGTGCAAGCAATGTGAACAAAAAAGCCAGTCCCTCAGCAAACCCCAAGAGAAGTGACTGCTGCTGGCCCCAGCCCTTCAAGCAGCCTTTTTCCCAGGCTTCCTCTCTGCCCTGGGAGGTTGTGGGAATCTGTTCTCATCCCTTGCTCTTGCTGTGGTGTTCACAGCGCAGTGAGTCAGGGTGGTTGTACACCGCCCATGTGTGTTTGTGTGCATGTGTGCACGGTTGGGGTGGGGGGTTGGGAGGGGCAGGGCTTGCAGAATGCATGATCGCAGCAAGCGTGTCACTGGGTGGCTTTGCCCATGGGATTCTTGTGGGGGGTGGGAAGGCACAGGTGGTGGTTGGGGGGGGCACTCCCACAGGTATCTACAGGCTTCCCCTCCCGCCAATTCTTTGGATGCTTGTGTTATTTTTCTGCCCTTGTTATTTTTCCACTGAGGGCACTATGGGTGCTACTGCCATCCGAGTGTGTGTAGCGTGGCTGCGGTACAGTGGGTGTAGCTACCACACATCCCCCCTCCCCCCCCCCACAGCCCTCCCAGAGCCATGTAGAGAACCCAGGAGTCCTGATTCCAGCTCCCTGCCGCTGTAACCAGCAGCCAGTCCATCAAAGATGCAGTGTGCTGGCTTGATGGCCCAGCAAACGCTGGCCTTCCATTGTGGGTGCCACAGGGAGCCTGTTGCGGTACATTGCGGGTGGGGGGGTGCATGGGAACCTCTGCCCACCACAGCGCAGCCAGAGCCCTCCTGTCTAGAAAGAGGCTACGGAAGTGAGGCTGGAGGTGACTGACAATGTCAGGATATGGGAAGTTGTGGACACTATTGAGAGACACTTCCTTCAGCCAGGCTGTTCTCACACATTTGTCACACGGGCTGGGCTGTGCTGGGCTGGCTCGGCATTGTCTGGTAGAGCCACCTCAGCACAGTGCACTGTGGCTAACCCTGCTCAGACAGTGGGGCTAGGGTTGGGGAGGGATTGGGGAGGGGGGGAATGTTTAGGGCTTTTGTTCCCTTATTGTCAACTGTTGGCACCTGGTGTGGGTGATGGGCAATTGTTAGTGCTCACAGCACAATGGGAGGCCCGGGCCATGGGTGCAGGCTGCCCAGTTTTTGTGTCTAGGGGGGACAGGGGTTGGCGTCTTGCATGAGCAAACAGGGATGTAGCCAAGCAGGATAAGACACCCCCTCCCCCAACCCCCCAGTGGGTGCATGGGTGTGACTTAGCCAGGGTGGGGGTGGGGCTCACGTGGTTGACACAATGCACTCGCTAGTTACATGTATGCTGAAAGGGCAATGTGGGCTGCTTGTTAGTGCAGCAGATTGGGAGCCTGGATTTTAGTTCTGTGCAGCCAGCGTGAAGGGGGGGGGGGGTGCACAGGGATCGCGGGGGATGGTTAGTAGGTAGCGCAAGGAGTGTCCGGATGCCTGGGGTCTATTCCGGGCTCTGTGAGGTGTGTGTTGACTAGGTTCCAGGACGCTTGGGTTCTATTTCTGAATCTCCGGTTTGGGGCGGCGGGGCAGGTGGTATGTCTACACTGGAGGCTCTGTTAAGTCGACTTAGAGAGTCCACACTGAACACTCCAGTCGACTGCCAGCGTCCACACTGGCAGGTGCTAGGTCGATGGAGGAGTGGTGCATTGTGGGTAGTTGCCTGGAGGCCAATTAGGCCGACTTAAGGGCTTCCCCAGCCACACTGGCTTAAGTCGACTTAATAAGCGCGACTTTCAGAGGTGATATTATTAAGTCAACTTAAAGAAGCGCTTAAGTTGACTTAATAAGTGCCCAGTGTGGCTGCGGAGGTCTGTAGGTCAACTTAACCATCCTTAAGTCGACCTAAGGCTCCAGCGTGGATGTACCCAGGGCTTAAAGCTATCATGTAACCTTTCTTGTGCCTCTGGTTAGTTCCCTGTTAACACGGGCAGCACCCCACCCACAGTGGCCGGGAGGCTGTAGTAAGTGGCTTGTGCTGGCCATGTTGAGAGGCTGGGCCAACAGTAGATGCTGTGTCACCTGGACAGCTGGGCCGTGGTTCTGTAGAACTGGGGTGAGGTGGGGCTTTAAAGGCTGTAGTTGCTGGCTGAAGTTGGTCCTTCTGCCCCTGCCTGGGGTCCATCTGTGAGCCCCCAGCACCTGCCTGAGCATTGCAGGGGTTGCAGCAATCGAGGAAGAGGAAATGAGCCACTCGGCTGGCTCCAAAGCCCAGTGGAGCCAGCGGGAAAGGAAGCCCCGGCTGACCTGCTGCACCTCCCTTTGGGGCAGCAGCTGCTGTTCTTGGCTGGGACACATTTGCATGAGTCCCACCAGGGGGCGCTGCCTGTGTGCCTGTCTCCCCGTTCCCCCCTCCCTGCATCCCACCCCTCAAGCTACATTACACCCACTGCCCCTCAGGCACCCCCTCTTCCCCACCGCCCTGCCCCGTGCCAAGCCTGGCTGTACCAGGCTGCATCTGGCCAGCCCTTGTTGCAGCATCCAGGTCTCAGGACGCTCAAGGCATCTCCCAACCCATACACCCTTCTCTCCAGGCACTGACCTGGCAAATCCCCTTGGCATGGGCAAGGGATTGGGAGGGTCCCATGGAAGAGGCGCTGAGTCTCCTACCTGCTGGTGAGCTTGTTGCTGAACAGCAACCCCCCCCCCCCCGCCCCGCCCACCAATCCCAGCAGCTCTTTGTTTGTTGATTCTGTCCTTAGTTTCCGGGCATTTGGAACGTTTGCTTTTTTCTTATAATGGGAAAGTTTAAAAATACATAGACACACAGTGCCCCCCCCCCCAGGCACCAGGCCAGCCACTTAGCCCAGACTGCTGGAGGCGTGGGGTCCTACACTGTGTAGGGATGCTGCTCACCCACCTCCGCTTCCCCCCCAGGGAACCCTGTGGGGAGCACTGGCAGAGGCCCTCCCATTAGTCTCCTCCCATCCCATGGTCCTTGCGCGCAGAGGCAGACTTGGGGATTCCGGGGCCCTGGGCAAAAGTCAAGGATAGGGACCACCCACACCACATGCCCCCCCCCCCAGCATGGCCCCCGCCAGCCCCACCGCTGACTTCCTCCCCACCGGCCTCACCAGTGACCCCCCCAGCAGGCCTTTCTGGTGGTCCCCAATGAGGGTCCCGTGGTCCTCCCCACTGGCCTCTACAGCTCCCCCCCGCCCCCCACCAGCCTCTTCCGCCTCTCTCCACCCCCGCCCCCACTGTACTCACCGTCCCTCACCACTAGCCTCTCCCGGCCCCCCTCAATGGCCTCCCCTACAGCTCCCATGCTGGCCTTTGCGGGGCTGCTATAGGGCTGCTGGCCTTTGTGGGGCTGCTACAGGGCTGCCAGCCTCTCTGGGACCCCTGTGGCAGGGCTCCCAAGGCCCATGTTGGCTTTGGTGGGGCCGCCACTGGGTCCCCAGCGACCCTGCCATGGCCACCCCCTCCCCACCACCTACCCCCAAACCCCAGCCCACCACACCGGCTGCTGCCAGGTACTTGGCCACCCTCCCACGGCTGGCCTCTCCAAGGCTCCCACCATGGCCCCCCCCTGCAGCTGCGGCTTGGGGGTCTCCACCTCCCCACCCACTAAGACTGCCTATGCCTACAGGGGGATCGGGGCGGGGGGTGTGAGGATTGATGGCTGCTGGTCATGGGGCCCACACGGGGCTCCTGGTCTAGGGGCCCTCGCTCCCGGCTCTGGCAGCAACTCATCCTTTGGCCAGGGAGCAGTGGGAAACAAGGGGTCCTGTTCACTCAACAACAACCTCGGAAGTCACTGTGAGCATGTGGGCAGAATCAGGCCCGGGGAGGTCAGGTTTGGGCAGTGGGGTGTCTCCATGGCAGCAGGCTTTCACCCCGTGGCTCACACTCTAGAGAGGGGATGCCACAGGCAAACCTGGACTTGTTCTGTTTGTCCCAGCCAGCAATATCTACCAAGCCCTCAGCTTCCCAATCCAGCTCCCCTCCCCAGTATCTACCAAACCCCTCGACTTCCCAGCCCCACCCCTCTGCCTAGTGTCTGGCTCCTGAGTGCTGGGAGCAGGACAGGGCGAAGAGGTCAGATGACAGGGTGCAAAAAACCACCTTTCGCTCAGCCTCCCCAGGGGCTGTCCAACAAAATCCAGAGCCCACTGAGGGAGTGGTGGGACAGAGTCTTCAAAGACTGGCACAGACCCTCTATGGCTGCCAGGGACTCCCCCTTGATTCACCAGAGGCATTTATAGCTCCTTTGCTGGAGGACTGGTATATTGCTGCCATGGGGCAGTTGTGAATGGGCCCTGAGTGCTCTCTTACCCTGCAGCGAAGGTACAATGTAGGTAGGACCAGGGAACACTCCAAAGCAAGCCAACTCGTCCTCCCCTTGGAGCATCCTCAAGGGCACCCAGTCCCCAAACACTATAAGCACTCCCCACCGCCTCCTGCAGGCACCCTGTGGCCTGCTGCAGGCCCACTGTGCAGGGAGACCCAGGCTGGCCCAGGCACAAGGAATTGCATGGCTCTTCTGCTGAGAAAGTGCAGCCTGGGGTGTCCCTAGGGCCCTGGAGGAAGTGCTGCGTTCACTATCGGCGCCAGCAGGCAAGGCTTGTGGAGGAGCTGGGGGAGGGGGTGGGTTGGGGGTGACCGCCCACTTCCCCTATAAAGCTAGGTCATTAATCAAACAACAGATTCATCCCCGCTGCAACGTCATCGACTTCAACTGATTCAGGAGGCGTTGTACTGGGAGAAACAGAGCGAAAGATGGACTCACACACACAGGTCAAGAGCCCAGCAACCTTTCGCTGACACCCCACCCCCTTATTTTTCCGATTCCTTCTGACAATTCCCCCTGGGCAGCGAGTCCCTTTTTGTCTGGGACATTCCCAACAGCCTTTGCTAACCCTTAGCTCCTTTAACTCTAGGAATAACAGCTGCTTGCTGAGTCTATTTTTTCCTTACCAAGTCCTCTGCTGCCCTTGCTTCCGTTCCCATTAGGGTCCCTTGCTCCCAGTTAAGAGTTCCCACTTCGGGCCCTAGGTACCAAATCTGTGTAATGAACATGCCTGGATTTCTCTGTTTTTTTTCAATGCAGCCCTTTCCAATCCCCTTGTGACAGCTTGTCCCGGGACCCAGGAGTCACTGTGCATTCCAGGCCCTGCAAATGCTGTATTAGCCCTTCTTATCTGTTTACTTAGCTTCAAAAAATATCACCCCCCCTCCAGTGCTGCTGGGAGCAATAGAGTGGACACAGGAAGTA